>SNQJ01S0094977.1:26495-40259 GCA_010110895.2 Picea sitchensis
GGAGGGAACGAATGATGACTCTTCAAAGATCCACCCAGTAGCAACCCATCCTAAAGGGAAATCAACTTAGTAGGGCATCGTGTCACCCTCCCAGGTTTAAACAAGGCAAAGAGCATAATTTCCAAGCAAATGTCATGAAATGAAGAAGGATTCAATACAACATGTTCAAGTGCTTCAAATATCGGGGTGATACATACCATGATACCCAGACTCGTTACCTCATGGAGCAAGACTCACTGCCACTTCAAGACCAGGCCAGTGTGATGGACGTTGCTGCTGGCGATATGTGGATTGTACTTGAAGAAAAGAGGGGCACTCTGAGGCTATGCTTAGGTCGTCCTACTCTTAGCACTCCATGTCTGGAACTTGTGGGACTCGAGACATGATCTTTTTAGTTATCCCTAGGCTAGGGGATAACATGCATCAAGGTAGGTTTGCCCTCTAATGAAGGTTTTTTGGGCCTCTCTTAAAGCCTGTACATTCAATTTTCCCTCACGTGTCAAGGTTATTTTATTTAGATGATGGAATGGAGGATAACGACAAAAAGAGAATGAAGTTGAAACTTGGTGTTCACCTTAAAAGGAGTTAACTCAAAATAATGTTGGAAGGGTTTGTAATAAAGGGAATTTAATGAAGATGGATGTAGATGTCGAACACCTGTGGTTAGGAAATGGGTTTCTTACAACCAAATCACATTTCATATGACACAAAACTCCCCAACCGAGGTGAAAATATGGATCATATGAGTTTAACAAATTAAATCATTGAGAGTAGCAACAAAGAGACTTGAGAAAAATGACAGTAGCAACATGAGCACCATTCAAAACCTAGAATTCAAACTAGGAAAATTTAAGTTGGACAACCAACATCTCATAATACAATACAATGATATAGAAGAAACTATCCAAATCCTATAAAAATGGCTCAAGTTTGTGAAGATGGAAAATGAACACTTACAAAACAACTATAAGACAATGATTTGAGGAAGGAAAGGGAAACAATTATAGAGGAGGGGGAGATTAGACAACGTCAAAGGTTCTAGAGGAAATGAAATTATCACTGGATAAAGTCAAAGAGGTGGAATTAGAGTTCAGAGAACAAATCAAGACCACTGAGACTTGGGATGCGATAATGGGCATGCAAATAGGAGCTATTGAGGGCAATAGGATTGCCATGATCAGGTAAGTGAAAAACATAGTCTTTGAGGAATAGGAAAGGCAAAGAAGATTCACCAACATTGTCATAAAAGGCATAAAAGAAGGAGACAAGGATGAAGACACAATAAAGGTAGTGAGGGGATTACTAAAAATATTGATGGGATGGATAGGCTCGTCTAAATATGCCAAAAGAGTGGGGACGAAACATGAACAATCTAGCAAAGAACATACTTTGAATTTAGTTTTATGGAGTACCCAAGATAGAAATCAACTCCTCTGAAGAAGAGGGAATTTGAGGGGATCAAAGTGGATTATTCATCTACATGCACTTAACTCACATGCAGTAGGGGAAAGGAGGAAGGATTGGAAAGAAGTGCAAGAAGCATGGTAACAAGGAAAACATGTGATACTTTTGAATGGGAAGGTCAAAGTAGATGAATTCAGAAATGTAACAAGAAAAAATGAAATCACGACTCCGATGGCTCAAGATAAGCTCAAAATAGTGATATGGAATTGTAGGGGATACTCATGGAGGAGGGGTCATGGTTGAGGCCTATGGTTAATAGTTAGGATGTGATCATCCCAATTGAAGCACATGAGTATGACAAATGTAGAATTTGGGATTTACCAGTTATAAGAAGTGGTTGGTTTGGAACAAAATGTATAAAAATTATAAAGGGCATGGAGGAGTCACTTGCTTTGCGAAAGAGACATGACAAGGTCACATTTGCACGAGAAAATCTGGATGTCTGCAACTAGTACACATCGTTGGAGCTCAACAATAGTAGCACCGATGGACACCTTTGTGGCAACATACTACTTTGCCCTTGCAAAAATCTGATTTCTAGAGGAGGAATGGCCTCTATCATGAATAACTCTATAATCATCTTATGCATGGCATAACATAGTTTAAAGTCAAGGGATAAACTATGTTGGTGGGAGACTAAATAATAGACAAATGTGATACTACAGTTAGTGCATTACACAAACAACAAGAACCTATTATGGTTTGTAGAAGATGAGGAGGTATGGAAAAGGAAATTGGTGGATGAAGACAAGTCACTCATTTTGAGGAAGAGCTCATAAACTTATGCAATGCACATAACATAATCATATGTAATGTATATACAAGCGGGAAAACTCAATGGAACCCACTTGCTTTGCACATAGTGGCCAAAGTATGGTGGGCTATGTCATGTACATAACACATCATAAAATTCAAA
The DNA here is from genome assembly GCA_010110895.2 of Picea sitchensis. Lineage (NCBI taxonomy): Eukaryota > Viridiplantae > Streptophyta > Pinopsida > Pinales > Pinaceae > Picea > Picea sitchensis. The sequence goes on from SNQJ01S0094977.1 coordinate 28,876, forward strand.
ATCAGAGAGTGTCACGAGGATATGTCGTTTGACGATGAACCAATGTTTGTGGAACTTAGATAGCAAGATGAGTTACGAGAAAAGGAGAATAAGGAGAAAAAAACAAGGAAATCAACAACATAAAACATAATAAAAATAAACTATATTTAAATATTCCAAAAAGGGCTAGAGAAAAATACCACACACATTGATTTCATGAGGGAAGAAATAAAAATGAATGAAAATTGCAAACAATTGATAAAAACCATTAAGTCTAGCACGATGCAATGTGGAAATCAAAGCAAACTAAAAGCCATGAGAGGAATACACATTCTACTAGTGAGAATCTCCAAGACAAGAACGAACTACAAACTAAATTCTACTAGTGAGAATCTCCGAGACAAGCAAATTGTGAAGGTCCAAATGCCAAAATTTGTGAAGGATTGACAAGAAGAATTATTAAGCATGAAAGAAAAAGAAATATGAAGGCATTTTTGAAGGCGATGCAAGTAACAATAACTAGTAAGGAGAGTGACAAATCAAGAATACCATGGATGTCACACACCAAACAACCATACAAAAACATAATAAGACGAGGAAAACTTACAAAAATCTTTAACAATAACTAGTAAGGAGAGTGACAAATCAAGAATAGCATGGATGTCACACACCAAACAACCATAAAAAAACATAATAAGACGAGGAAAACTTACAAAAATCTTTAAAAAGAAATTTTTTTTTCCATGAAAAAAAAGGTTGTGGCAAACACAAAAATATTAACATATAGCGAAACAAATGACACAAAAACTTTGAAGCAAAACACCTCAAGTGGACTTCGAGACATAAAGACTTTGAAGCAAAACATCTCAAGTGGACTTGAGACATGGATATATTAGCCATGACATACAAACAATATTGAATCAAATGAATGATCTTAGATGGTTTATTGGAGAGCTAAACAACAATCCTCATCTTCCCTAACTTTAAGGGGGAAAGTAATAATAACCTTAAAAAACAATGAAACCATAATAATTAATGCCTTTTCCCACTTCATCGTGAACATCTCTGTATTTCGAAATTTCTTATGCACATGCTTCGACATAGTTTCCTCATCATCCCTAACTTAAGGGAGAAAAGAACAACACAACCCTATTTTAAGGGGAGAGAAGAATAACACAAAGAATTACCAGACATACATACAGAGGAATTAGTTCCTTCTTCCACTTCATCTCACATTTGAGACCGTTTCCAAAGATATTTGACCATTCAATATTTATTATCTCTGTGTAAAAAGATGCTCCACCCGGAGAACAATTTGGTATTGTGAACAATTAACAAAATTCCATTCTATTATTAACTGTATATTTATTATGTATTCCATGACAACCATCTTAACAGACATGATGTTCTAATAATAGCCAAAGCGTAAGTTCTCAGCCCAGACAGAGAACCTTCCAACAAAAGAAACTCGACTCCTTCCTAAGAACAGAAACGAAACTCATGAAGATATTTCATTTCCCACAGATGCTGATCAGCCATTTCCCTCCAACGTTTCATCACATTCTTGCAAATTGTTAAGCAATCAAGGCCTCCCACAGCTGAAAATGTAAAGCAATCAAGGCCTCCCACAGCTGAAAATGTAAAGCCGGGCCAAGTGGATTTGATCTTGCTAAAGAATATCCATCGATGAACGAAGAAGGAAGAGGAGCAATTCACCATGCAGAGGCCAGGAGGCTTCTCATGGACCCCATCAACGATCCGCCATTCGAGATCTTGATTGCGGATTTGATGAGCCCCGGCAACGAAAACCGGCGCCAGGCCGAAGCCATCTTCAACTCGTTCAAGCAACGCCACCCGGACGCGCTGGTGCTGAAGCTCATCCACACGTTGCGCTCATGCGCGCAGGTGGAGACCCGGGTCATGTGCGCCGTTCTCCTGCGCAAACAGCTCGACCAGAAGAGCTCCGCCTTTCTCTGGCCACGCCTCTCCCCCGCCACCCGCACCGCCCTCAAGGAGGAGCTGATCCTCTGCCTGCAGCGAGAAGAGACGTGGGGCGTAATTAAAAAGCTCTGCGACACCGTGGCCGAGCTAGCCACCGTCGCTCTCGTGGCCTCGTGGCCGGAGCTCGTGGTCTTTATGTTTCGCTGCGCGAGCTCCGAGTCGCCGAGGTTGAAGGAATCCGCCCTGATTCTGTTCGCGGAGCTCTGTGATTATCTCCATCCCCACGTAGTCACATTGCATTCCGTTTTTCAAGAATGCTTGGCCCCCGCTTCCGCCACGGACGTCCGCGTGGCCGCGCTGAGGGCCACGGCGAAATTTACTGAATCTCTCAACGACATTGAAGCCTTCCAGGACCTGGTGCCCGACATGATGCGGGTCCTGACTGATGCTCTGAACAAAGGCGACGAGGCCGCGGGCATGGAGGCGCTCGATATCTTTGTCGAATTGGCCGGGTCGGAGCCTAGGTTTTTGCGGCAAAAGATCATCGATGTCGTTGCCTGCATGCTGCAAATTGCCAAGGCTGACGGGCTCGAGGAAGGAACCAGGCATCTGGCTGTCGAATTCCTCGTTGCTCTTGCTGAGGCCGGTGGGCTGGAAGAAGGAACCAGGCGCGTGGCTGTCGGATTCCTGGTCGGGCTCGCCGAGGCCGGGGAACGACGCCAGAAGCTGCCGCACGAGTTTGTGGGTCGATTGTTTGCGGCGTTGATGGAGATGCTCCTCGACATCGAGGATGACCCATTGTGGCATGCCGCGGATAGTGACGATGGGGATGTTGGCGAGACGAGCAATTGTGAAGTAGGGCAGGAGTGCTTGGATCGGCTTGCTATCGCTCTAGGAGGGGAAGCTATTGTGCCCCTTGCGGTGGAGTTGCTTCCGGGTTATTTGGCAGCTCCTGATTGGCGAAAGCGCCATGCTGGTTTGATAACTCTTGCTCAGATTGCAGAAGGGTGTGCAAAGGTACAGTGATTTCACAGCTCTGTGTGTGCCTTGTGTAACAGTACTTTGAATTGAATTTTGACGGTGCTTCGGTGGGAAAACATTAAGCAACATGCAGAAGCTTGCTGGAACCATGAATGAGCAGGTTGGAATTGTAAATGGGTGCATTGAATTTAGACAGTGCAATGGGTGGGAAAACTTCAAACAACTCCCCTGGTCCTGTACGGAGTCATGATTGGGCAGGTTGGGACCATGAATGGTGGACGTCATTCTTCACGCTTTCAATTTGGGTCTCTGCACTGGACGGAACCATGAATAATCCACCAGTCATGGTTCCGGGTAGAACTCTCCCCATAAAACATTCATTGTTACAACTTGCCTATTCATGGTTTCGGGTAGGAGTTTGCATGGTGGATAATTTTGAACATTGGGTGTGTTGAATATGGGCTATACATCTATTCCTTGTGTGTGTTTAATGCATTGAATCGAGGTTGGTTGGGAAGTGTTCTAGTCGTAAGCCATTGTGAGCCTACCATAACTAGCCCAGATTCCATTTTGTGTGTGTTTAGTGCATTGCAGCAAGGTCATTAGGAAGAGGGAGTCTACCTTCATTAGGATCCCCTAAATGGTGTGGTCTTACCGTAGGCTAGTGGGAGTCTTGCATAACTAGCCTAGGTTAATTTTTGTGTGTGTTTAGTGCATTGAATTGATGTTGGTTAGGATGAGTGAGTCTACCATAACTAGCCCTAGTTCCATTTTGTGTGTGTTTAGTACATTGAACCGAGGTTAGTTGGGATGTGGTTTAGCCATACACTAGTGGGAGTTACCATAACTAGTCTAGGGTCCATTTTGTGTGTGTTTAGTGCATTAAACTGAGGTTGGTAGGGAAGTGGGAGTCTAACATAACTAGCTCAAGTTTCATTTTGTGTGTGTTTAGTGCTACGCCACGGGGGAGTGCCCTTGCCCCCAATGCTTTGCTCCCTAGGTGCGCTCCTAGAGGGAGTGTTTTGGAAGCGTGCTTTTGGATCGCTCCCTCCAGTGAGTGATTTTCTAGAGTGTACTCCCAAGGTCGCTCCCTGAATGATAATATAAAATTCTTATGGTAAAAGGGTAGAACGAGAAATATAAAGAAAATGAAAACTTTTACTTAGATTTTTTATATTATCATTAATTGTTTTAGGATGTTTGGGATAGGTTCCAACCTCATCAAATCTCATATGAAGAAAATATAATTTCACATCCCAACCAAAATTCTGTGGACTTAGCAATTTTTAGACTTCAACAAATAGAACTGTACAGAATCGAAGAGAAGTCCACTAAACCCTCAAAATATGCCCAATGCCACCATGCCCTTTTGCCACATGTCGCTTAAAATAGCAATGACCTCCATAAATATAGGAACCATGGAAAACTAAAGTTCATCCCCATGAACAAATACAAACATAACCATTGAAACCTACTAAAAATAGCACAATCTTAATCTTGTACTGTCCCCCTTGGAAATACTGATCTCCAAAACTCAAACTCTGTAATGTAATCAAAACCTTGGAAACGAAAATCTAACGACTTTGGTGTAATGGATCATGGCCATAAAACCCACTAAGAATGTGTCCATGAATTGTTGATGTTGAACAATCAGGATGGACTAGGGAGAAGTCCAACTTGATCCTGAATGTGCTCACAAACAATAATGAAGGTAATAGTTGAATTCACCAAGGGTAAATTCAGTGTTAATAATTATGGCCTATTTTGTAAATATTAAATGACAATTTAAGTCTGAACTATGAACTTTGAAGTTTGAACCTACCTTTGAAGTTTTTGAACTATTCACTGCATATTACAACTCTTTGGTTATGAATATGATGCTTTGTTTCATTTAGTGGTGGATGTTATTTGTCAGAGTTTGTTGATGACAAATGTTATATGGTGAAACTTGAAGGTTGATGTTATAGTTGATCATTTGATGACAATGTTATGCTATAATTGCTAGATAATTAATGTTATATGTGTACTAAATGGTTGATGATTTAATGATCATGATTAATAATTTAATCCAATAGTTAAATCTTTGTTTTTATGTTTTTTGCAACTAGTTTGACATTTTGCATGTTTTTTTAATATATATATATATATATGTATCAAAATATATTATATAAAAAAAACTCTTGGAATGCTCTGCTTTTAGAAGCTTTTGAAAATTGTGCTTCCCACTCTTGCTCTCGCTCCCACTCCCTACTCCCAACAACCTTGGTCTAGTGCATTTCAGTGAGGTTGATTGGGATTTGGTCTAGTTGTAGGCCATTGTGAATCTACTATAATTAGCCCAAGTTCCATTTTGTGTGTGTTTAGTGCATTAAACTGAGGTTAGTTAGGATGTCATCTCACTGTAGGCTAGTGGGAGTCTGCCATAACTAGCCCTAGTTCCATTTTGCATGTGTTTAGTGCATTGAGTTGAGATCACTTGGGATATGGTCTACTGATAGGCCAATGGGAGTCTACCATAACTAGCATAGGTTCCATTTTGTGTGTGTTTAGTGCATTGATCTGAGGTCGGTTGGGATGTGGTCTAAGTGTAGGCTACCGGGGGTCTATTGTAACTAGCCCAAGTTCCATTTTCTATGTGTTTAGTGCATTGAATTGAGGTTGGTTGGGATGTGGTCTAGTCATAGCCCATTGAGGGTCTAGTTCTACCTTAACTAGCTGAGGTTGGTTGGGATGTGGTCTAGTCATAGCCCATTGAGGGTCTACCTTAACTAGCCTCAATTCCATTTTGTGTGTGTTTAGTGCATCAAACTGAGGTTGGTCTGGATGCGGTCTAGTTGTAGGCCAGTGGGGATCTACCAAAACTAACCCGACTTCCATTTTGTGTGTGCTTAGTGCATTGAACCGAGGTCAATTGGGATGTGGTCTAGTCGTAGGATAGTGGGTATCTATCATAACTAGCTTGGGTTCCATTTTGTGTGTGTTTAGTGCATTGAATCAAGGTTGGTTGGTATGTGGTCTATTCGTAGGCTAGTGGGGGTCTTACTCTGTTAAATTTCCCTAACCTAGCACTCAACACTTAGTTCCAATAAAATCACTTTATTAAATAAATGCACAACTAGGTTACTTAACGAAATTATAGTGGAAGCATAAAACTGAAACCATACACATTGCACAAAGATTTTTGGGTAAACGCTGAAGGGAAAACCATATGTGAGCATGGATGATTTTAGGGGCTAAATTTTGCTCATGGGCTAATTTTCCATGGTTTTTGTCAAACAAATATTCGCTATTCTAAAAATGATTCGCCCAAATTCTATAGGATAAAATTATTTTACCTTAAAAATCGCCAAACTTTTATATAAACTATATAAAATCCTTAGAAATTTGAATAATTTCACAAAAATATCGCCAAAAAATTATAGTTGGAATATGAAGGATTAGTAAGATTCGCAGAGGTTTCTACATTTTAAAATAAATTTCCATCCTTAAAATCATCCTTGTATGTGAGTTGATTTTATTAATTAAAATCCTGGGCTCCCATCCTAGGATAATGGCCCATCAGAGGAAAATACAATGTAGCAAATAGCCTAGCCTACCTGACTGCTATCTCCCTTGCTGCCCCTTTGCTCCTTTCCTCAGCCCTTCCCACTCACACTTGGATGAAATGCCCTCTTCACCCAATCAATGAGATCTCCTCACTCTGTGTGTGTCTCATCCTCTCACTTAGGTTGCCTTTTATTATGTTGAGTTAACCATAAATCCAAAACCCTAGATCTCTAAAGTGATCAAGGGTTGAGATTAGATCTCACCTTCACTTTAGATCTAATCGTTAGGATTTAATTAACTCACTTAAGTTATTAATGCCAAAAACTTAGGCATTTAACTTAAATAAACTCACATTAATTAAAAAGGTCATTTACTTTAATTATTAACTCATAAAGTGAATTTCCTAAGGTTTTGAGAGGTAATAAGGACGACTTCCACATGCTAGACACCAAGCCTATGTGGAAGTACCTGTCCGATGCTAAATACATCAACATTCCCTCTTAGCGAGGAAGATATTGCCACTTGGAGGTGGCTTTGTCTTCGCTATCAGATTCGTTACCATTGCTGCTCTCCAATCCACCAGATTGGCTACTCCCTCTAAAACGAAAGCTATCCATGCCACTCGCTCAGACCCTTCTTTGAAGACTTTCCTCTGATCATGTTCCTAGAAGCCTCCTACTTCTAAGCATCCTGCATGGTCATCTTGTATCACGACTCCTTGTTGGCAGATTTGGAAGGTTATTCCTTCCCACCTGAACCTGAAGGTCAACTCCCTTTGAGCTGCTCAACCTTCGGAGCTACCTGCTCCTTGTTCTCTGCCACTCTATTGCTTGCCATTGCTCGCATAGGCTGGCCCTTTAGCCTATACAAGATGCCTTCTCTAACTCCAAAAACCACTACTGTGTCTAAGCTAGATCCTCTGGGCTTGATCAACGCCTATCCATCCTGGAACGCTATGTCAAATCCCTTCTTCTCAATCGCTGAGACTAAAGCACACTCTTCTTTAGTTCTGGCACCCATAACACATTCGTCACTCTCAACACACCCCTGACTCCATCTGGAATGGCACTGTCCCAGATTCCTTCACTGCATGCTTGGTGCCTATACCAAGTTCCACATACACGTCTGAGTCTGACTCTATGAAGCTCTTGAACAACTCCCATGCTCTTGTCATATGACATGTGGCTCCACTATCTATTAACCATGCACCAACTGATATGGTGCCTGAAGAAAGATGGGAAACAAGTAAGAAGTCTTGTTCAAACTTCTTGGAAAACTCGTCTACTTGAGCCTTTGCCGACGCAACTACCTTTGACTGCTTCCCATTTCCACCCTTCTTCTTGTTTGGACATTAACCTGCATAATGCCCAAACTTGTGACATGCATAGCACTTAAATTTGCTTATGTCCTTCTTCTTGCTGTCTTGAGAGGTAGACTCTCCACTAGCAAACTTCTCATTCTTACTATGAAATAAACTCTTCAGTGCCTCCCACATGTCCCTGGCAGTTGTCTTTCCAGATAAATGAGGGATCAAATGATCCTTCACTCCATCTAGAATAATTCTTCTAGCTTTCACATCCTTTAGTTTATGGATGGCCAGATCTTTTGGATCTGCTAGTGGGACCACAATTGAGTTTGCAAATTCCCAAATGTCATTCTCCATCAACACCAGCATGATTCTCTCCTTCTAAGGACTGTAGTTGGAAATCGTGTCCAACCTTCCTCAAATCGCAATCCAGATATGACCATCTCTGCAACTTGCTGGAAAACTCAAATTTTGCTTCCCAGACCTATTGCCCGTTGCTCGAACTTGTTTCCCACTGCTCAGACTTGTTGCCCGTTACCCGGACCCCTGCCCAAAGTTGCCCAGGGCTGCTCGTAGCTTTTTGCCGTTGCTTGGGTACTTCTCTTGGTTGCCCGAGTCCTTTCTGGGCATTGCCTAACTATTTCTGCCTGTTGCTCGAGGTTGCTCAGTGGTGTATGACCAACTTGAGTGGCGGTCTGTCTTGTCCCTGGCGGCTGGTAGTCCCTTTCTTTACCTGTTGGCTGCTTCTGTACCTGCGCAGATTTCCTACAACACCTTTGCTGACTCTCACTCTATCACGGACGACCAAACCTCCCTGCAGCCGTCCGCTCCTCCTCAGCCCAATGGGTGTTCCTGTATTTGTGCCTTTCCATGCCCCTGCCATCAATGCTCCATGCCGTCCCTTCAACAATGTTCGATCTTCACCTTTCTGCCCATACTCCGCCTCAACATTGCAACTTCTGTTTGCTACGAAGCCCACGAGCCACTTATAGCTTGAACCTTCAGCCGGATCTTTGCAGAACAGTCGACCCGATCCACACAACCATCACTTCACCTGAGTGCTTCTCCTCATGCGCAGATACAACACCAGATCTCAGCCCCTCTGTTGTCTGCGCCCAATTCCTCTTCACTGCCACGACCCTTCAGCTCACGACCGCCCAACACTCTCAGCCCAACTTCTCTGCTCACCTTGTCAGCGCTGTTTGTTGGCGGTTGGCTGCCAGTTGCAGCCCGTGAGCTTTACCTCTGTCGACCCTGTTTCCTAGCCACTCCTTGCTCAACCCGCAACTGACTCTATCCGTTGCAGCCCCACGTCCACGACCCAATACTCAGGAGCGGATCTTCTGCAGCTACCAATTCGTACGTTGTAGGACGACTGTATGATTTTCCTTCCTTTATTTATTTATTTCTGGGTTCTACCCACAGCCTGCAAACTTGCATTAATTAAATTTTTTCCCACAGACCTAGAAACAAAATTTTTCTCTTTGCTAAATACGATCTCAATGCAAATCTGGCTTCCTTCAGAACCGCAGCTCTGATACCATATTAAATTTCCTTAACCTAACACCCGACACTTAGTTCCAATAAAATCACTTTATTAAATTAATGCACAGCTAGGTTACTTAACGGAATTACAATGGAAGCATAAAACTGAAACCATACACATTGCAAAAAGATTTTTGGGTGTTATCGCACAAGTTGTAGGTTGGGAAAAGCTCGACCCAACCACCAAAAGGCGACAACTAGGAGGTCACCTTCCCGTTGTCACCTTAGGCAGGGGTCCTCGTCACATTAGAGGTGAGGTAGTCACCTCAAGGGGGGAATCTTGGTGACCCTAGGGGGAATGAGATGGAAAATGATGAAGATGGAGAGGATGTCCCTAAAGGTCATTCTATAAGTGGTATGAAGGTCTTGGAATGGAATCTGGGGAAGGTCCAAGGGTTGCCAAGTATGTTGAGTAACCTACAAATGGTGAAATACCTGCTCGAGACACAAGAAAAACAAGTATATATTGCAATATAATCAATTGGACAAGCAAGTTAAGCTTGCTGTACCTAATAGCAATTGTTAGTAACAATGTATATCAGCAGTGGAATGACACCATAAGCTGCAAAATAAATGATAGAAATCAAGTAGAAGATATAGGAGAAAGACTAGCAAAACTCAAGATGAAAAACCAAGATACTAGCATGTAAAGATAAGGGTGTTGTGAACACTTTTCTGCTGCAAATTATATCAGCCTCATGGCTGTAACATTCAATGTATTACAGCAAGAAAATCAGCCCCTAAAACTCCTCCAAACTTTGCCAAAAAGTGCGCTAGAGCAAGTAAGACAAATGTACAAACTTTGGACAATTTCCAGTGGTTGATAAGAGAGTTATTCAAGCAATTGAGTTAGGGTTTTTGCAGCCCTAATGGCTGAAGATGTGAATTTATAACAGCAGCAAGAACTATCATTTTGATGGGGACACCCTAGTGGTTGTGAGGTGCCGAAGGCACAAGGAAGACAATCCAAGTTGCAAGAAGTAAAAACAATAAGAAATTACGTTTCCCAATGCAATATTTTGTTTCTCCAATGCAAAACTTGTGCCTTTAGTTATGGGTGAATGGGGTCAAAAAAGAAAGAGCTAAGGATACTAAACCCTTGGGGGTGTAAATCCTCTTACTTCCCAAGGTAAGCAACCTAACTAGGGTTTGAAGATGAGGGGTGTAAATCCTCTTACTTCCTCAACAAAACCGTTGCAAAAAAGCTTGATAAAATGGTGGAAACTAGAATAGGGGTGTATATCCTTATACTCCCTATCTAGCTTTGGCCAAAACAGCCTCAACTTGAATTACAAATGATAATAACAAGGTAAAGAAACAATACCATTCAAGAAAAAGCCTTAACATGCCAAAGAAAACCTCCACAATAACAAGAAGATGACCTCCTAAGGATAGCGCACCATAATCATCATTAACCATAACCATAAAAGCATTATTCCATAGCACCAAAGGCAAAATACTCCAAGTGTAGCGAAAATTTCAAACCAAGTACTTCTCACAAGAGGGAGAGTTATGATAGAATGAGATCTTATGATCTCTTATTTATACAAATGTCACTAAGATAGTTTGTCCACATAATTAAGGGTAAACCACAAGACTAGGGGTCAACAACCCTAATCCTGCTCCCTTTACAAAGTAATATTAAACAAATTCACTTTAATTTCACTTTTGCACAAAGAAAAACCCTAGTTATAAGGACGTCACTCCTTTAGGGGACATTTTGGCACTAGGAGAAGGTCGTTGGTGATGGAGGAGTGTAGAAAGGCTTCCCAAAGCCACATGTCAAGCACCCAAACAACTTCCTTCATGATCAAGGCTCAAGCCCCTCAAAACATCCTTGTGCCAATGCATGTCAACCTCACCACCAAACCCTAACCCCCCTAGGTGACGTCATTCCTCTAAAGGTGATGTTTTGCCTTTCCTAGGCAAAACGTTTGGCATGTGGTGTTAAATTTGTAGCAACTGCAAGAGCCATTCTCCGGGAGGATGGCAAAGACCCTAGCCGAGATCTAGGGCCCCCAGTGCACTCCTGGGGTACTTGGTCTGGGACCAAAACAATCAAGTGCCATGGCAAAAGACCCTTGTT
>SNQJ01S0094979.1:0-18704 GCA_010110895.2 Picea sitchensis
GGATGCAACCTCCCTGATTTTACTAGATATCAAAACTATCAAGAGTCTAATTTTGTCTATCAAAATGGATAACAGATATGGCTGGGAGATCTTCAGAAGTGTCTCCTATCATCTTAGAAATGATGGACTACTTAATCTTCCTGAAAATAAGAAAATTTCAGATATGCCTTCAATCATCAAATCAAACACTTCGAATTTTCTTAATTGGCTACAGAATCTTACGATTTTGTAGTTAGTTAAAATAACACATGCAATCTTATTTTATAAAAATAAAAGAAACTAATTCTAATAATAAAAACAGTTTATCTAATCAAATCAAATATCCTACTCTAAAAACAACAAATGATTATGCTAACTAATTCATACCTCAAATCACAAACCGAATCATGTCAAGAAACTTTGGAATTTATGATAGCTGTGGCTGCCTCTACATTTTTGAAAATGACAGATCCTATAGTTTTTAGGCGTTTCTCCTTTGCTTGGGTTATGGATTGGAGTCTCAACATATCCACTTGGTCTTTTAAAGATTTAAGTCGTGACTGTAGCAGTGGAACATTGGTATAATACCTGTCTATCCAAGATCGACATACCTCACACTGCGACTGTAAAGAGTGTGTATGAACAACATTATGGGTCAGTGAATCCTCCATGTGAATGGTAGGCTTATCACAGAGTTGAATGCCAGGAAATTCTGAGTTATCCTTTAGACAAGGAGGCAAGTTGTTAACATAGTCGTGGGGTCTGTCAGGGTAAAACCCGTATGACACGGGGTCCACTTCAGCCAGGAATCTTTCGATTTTCGAGTCTGAATCTTCGCTCACATCAATCGTGTTGTTTGTGTCTGCACAGGGTTTGATTTTATTTCGAACACTTCATGAAATCAAACGACCATCCCTTTTATTCTTGAAATTAACATCGACACTGCCCTTGTGCTTCTTCCCTGTAGGTTTTATAACAATTTTAGTGCAATTCTTTGGGTCTGAGACCGGTCGATTGTTCTATTGGATAACATTAGGGTATCTTGGGAGTTCATTGTTAGGGGCAAGATCACAGGCCTGGAGTGGTGGGGAAGAGGCGGTAGGTTTCACAAGGGTTTCCACGATAACCGACTTATCAACCTGTCCCAATTCATGGTTATTGAAACCATTTCGTATGATAAATGAATCCCAACAGTCGTTTTGGGACTGTAACTGGTGTACAAGGATAATTTTAATAAGCCCATAGTGGAATAAACTTGAATCTGACCTCTGTTTCCTAAACTGTTTACCCATATTATACAGACTTCTAAGCAGGAAGTAGGGCATATTCAACGGGAAGCCAATAAAACTCATAAGCAAGCGCATATGATATAGGAAAACTAATCCAAATCTTCCTTCACACGTAATGAACTGCTTCACAATAGAAAGTAGATCATGCCACCTAGGTTTTAAGGATGAGACTGGCATACCTCGATCGCAACTAGTAATTTTTCGTGAGGTGAACATCAAAGTCCAGGGGACCTCTTCAACTTTCGCATTCTTGAACCATTTTTGCCCGACAACTGGCAAACCCGTGGCTTGGCTTAAGAATTCTTCTGTTACTTCTAACTGCATGTCACCTATCTTTTCCCTGCAGCCATCGAAGGTCAAGGAAAACTCTTGAGCGACTCGAAGATTGAAACCCTTAAATTTTTCGATGAACAAATGCCAACCATTCCTTTCTAAATCGTCCATGGCGTTATCATATGATAGCAGGGTTTGGGTGCCATTCGACTCGACCCTTACCACTGGAGCCATGTTGAGAAGACTAGTAATTAACAGAGAATACACAGGTAGGGTTTGGAAGAAAGCCACAAAGCCATAACCCCGAGCCTTACCAATACTTACTGTGATAATTGAAATGATGGTTAGGGTGTTAATCACTAAGTGTGTGAGCGACTTCGTGAGGCCCGAGACCATGCAGAAGAGTAATGGCATGTTGTACTTCGTAGGCCACCTTGGCATTGGATACGTACTAGGTTCAGAGCACTTTAAAAACCATAATACGTGTATTCATAGTTTGATTACAAAGGTAAGTGCATCGAATAAAAATTGAATAATTCAAAGTTTCATGAATAAAAAATCCATCAAAATCAATCGAATATTAATGAATGGAGGTCTTTCATTTATGCAACCAAGGAATATTTAGAACCAAGGGGTCATAAACAAGGAGAACAATCATGTTCATAGAAAAAATATGACAATTCTATAATAAACCACATGAGCAGTTTTCCTTTAATAAAAAATCGAAACAAAATGTCAATTCCAGCTGCGAGTTTTCATGCTTACAGTCATGAAAACAAAAATCGAAAAGAAGATATGTAAAAAGCGACAAGTGACCAGTGTCGTTTAGTGACAATTCTGATGACGAGTAATGAAAATTTAGAGACCCTGTGTAGGCAGCTTATAAACAATAGTAATTATATCATTGCTGCCAACAATGGCGACACGCTGGCAGAAGCAGTTATCTCTGCCAAATGAACAAGTTCAGATTAGGATAATCAGAAAAAACTTCAAATCGAAAACAACCAGAAAGCTTTTTGAGCATCTCAAAAAATCATGTCAGTGTCTAGTTTTAGACAACCTTCATTTAAAGAAACGAAGACTGGTGACAAGCGAGGCAAAAGAGAGCCACGATATTAAGTTAAAATCTCCAATACTGTTGACAGGGCCACTGTTGCCAGCAGGCATCCATAGCCTCGACAGGGATGTCAATTAACCCACTCTAATGTCTGTATCCTGTCAAGAAACTCCAGATCAGAAACGAAGGACTTTTAAGGCTTAAAAAACGAGATCCATGCCTAAGAATTTTCGTTTACCTAACATTGCTTCACTGCCAGCAGGCCTGTTCAGTACCTCAGTGAAGTTATCTTGGCGTCATGCATGCATTTACCCGCTGTCAGCAGATCTGTTCAATGTCCCGACGGGTTTACAAACACTTCCCACAACTTTTTGAAAATTTATTGATGTTATATTTTTTTGAAATATTCGATAGAGCGAGGTGACGCTGAAAATTCCAGTTTTTAAGTCACGGATTTAAAAATTTTATGTTGTCCTTCATCGAGATCCAAAAATGGTTTTTTAATAAAACTGTCTTTCAAGAACAGGGAGACATCGTTGAATCGTTCTCTTAAAGAACAGGGACAACATAAAAAAAACTTTTATAGATGGCCGCGAATGCTCTCAATTACTGTTAAAACCGAGAAAACGCTTTTCTAAACAAAAGTCATTTTTAACAAGGTGACGATTTTCAGAAAAATACAATAATCGATGTTCTGACAGCTTACAACAGTTATTCTCAAGGGGAAATTTTTCTATTCTCTTCGTCTGAGCTAGCCCGTGATGCAGGCATGTGTGTTTCAAAAAGAAAGATTGGCCAGCAGAAAAGAAAATAAAAACAACGCAAAAAAGAAAAGCAAACAACAAAGAAAACAAAAACAGAAAATATTTACAAGGGGTGCTTGGATGAGTCATCAAGTAAAGTATTTTTTTAGAGCTTGGCCATTCACGGGGAAGGTGTTTGGATTTCCCTCTAGATTTTGCAGGCGAAAGGAGCTGGGACCCAATTTCTCAGCAATTAAAAATGGTCCCAACCACAAGTTCTGAAACTTAGTATGCTCTCATTTTCCCTCATGAGGTTTGTCCCATTTGAGGAGAAGATCGCCTACCTCAAAATTTCTGTCAGAGGTAGAATTGGAATCAAACCAGTTCTTGACAATGAGTTGATGTTGATCCAATTTTCGTTTTTCTTGAGCCCTTACTTCTTCTAATTTCAGCAACGCGTTAATCCGACTTTCCAAGGGAGGACGGTTTTCTTCTTGCACCTTCTGCGATAACTGCAGGGATGGAAGAAGGATATGCGGTGGAAGAATCGCTTCCCTGCCGTAAACGAGAAAAAATGGAGAATTTCCCACAGCAGCTTTAGGGGTTACCCTGTCAGCCCATATTGCATTAAAAAGCGCATTATGCCAATTTTTATGATTCTCGGAAACAGTTCTCTTGATAATTTTAATCAAGTTTTTATTGGTTGATTCTGCCAAACCGTTGCCTTGAGGGTAATAGCTGTCAGAGTACTTTAATTTTATTCCCTTTCCTAAAGAAAAATCATTCATTTCAAGAGACGAAAAATAAGAGGCATTGTCAAATACCAAGCATTCAGGAATACCAAAACGGGTAATAATATTTGAATTCAAAAAGGATATTACTTGACTGGTATTTACGGCTTTTAATGGGGCAGCCTCAGACCATCTAGTGAAATAATCTGTGGCTGTTATGATGTATTTATGCTGCTGTGAGGATGCAGGATTGATCAGGCCTATAATATCCAAGCCCCAATACTGAAAAGGGTGGTCTACAGAAACTGGTTGCAGTGGGAAAGCTGGTTTATGTATGCGTCCAGATGCCTTTTGACAGACTACACATTTGCGGCACAAAGTATGGGCGTCTCTGAAAAGGGTGGGCCAATAATATCTTGCCCTTAATATTTTGTGGGCAGTGGTGTCTCCACCAAAATGCCCACCAGCTTCTCCTGCATGTAATTCCAATAAGACCTTTTTTGCTTCATCTTTCTCAAGACAACGCATTAGTAACCCATCGAAATTTCAGCGAAATAAAATATTGTTTACTAGCTGAAATGAAGTAGACTTTAATCTTAATGCTCTCCTCTTTTTTGGGTCAAGGTGTTGGGGCGCTGATCTGTGCATAAGATAAAACTTGATGTCATCGTACCAAAGACTAGTAAGGTTTTGTGCACAGTAGATTTGATCTTGATTGTGCTGATCTGAAATTAACGTATCATTTTCATTTTGCTGCTCTGTAGCTGAATCAGTAACCAACTTACATAAACCTTGGCCTCTAACGATTTGTGATGGGGTGATTTCTAGGTCGTATTCTTGTAAGGATGTGACCTAGTTAGCCCTTTTTTCACCCAGTTCTTTCTGTACTAACAAATTTCTGACAGCAGGGTAAGGGACAATAATTTTTGTCCTGGATTTCAACAGATAAGATCGAAAGTGTTTTACTGCTTTAAAAACAGCATAAGCTTGTTGATCTACATCTGGGTAATTTAGTTCTACTCCCTTGAAGGCTGAGCTCATAAAAGCAATTGGGACTTCATTGTTTTCAACATTCTTTTGGGTCAGTACAGCAACATAAGACTGATCAGAAGAAAACATGTAGAGAGTGAAGTCTCGTGAAAAATCAGGGCTCATTAGAGAAGGAGCATCTACTGTGTCCTTTTTTATTGAATCAAAAGCCTGACTTTCTAAAGGTCCCCAATGGTACTGTACATCTTTTTTATTAATTTTTGTAATGGCCTCACCATTTCCGAAAAGCTGGAGACAAATCTCCTAACAAAGTTTATTTGTCCTAAGAAGGATTGCATGGAATTTTTTTATGAGGGAGGGGGCAGTTTTGAAATGAATTGGGTTCTTTCAAGGTCAATAATCATCCCTTCATTCGATACAATGAATTCGAGGAGTTTACCTTGTTTTACTGCGAAGACAGATTTTTTAGGATTCAAAGAAATACCGTACTTACGACATCGTTGCAGAACAGATCTTAGGTGGGCTAGATGATCTTCTTTATTTTTTGAAAAGACGGTGACGTCATCTAAGTAAACTACTACAGATTGATTGATTAAACCACGGAAAGAGATATCCATCGCTCTTTGAAAAGTGGCACCGGCATTTATGAGACCAAAGGGCATTTTCCTATAAGCGTAGGTACCCCATGGAGTACGAAAGGTGATTTTGAGTTGGTCTGGAGGAGACATAAGGACTTGGTTATACCCTAAAAAACCATCCAACAAGGATAATCTTTTGGAGCCAGATACCTGTTGAAGGATCTGCTCCATGGGAAGGACCGGGTAGTTATCTTTATCAAATGCTCGGTTTAAATTTCAGAAATCAAAACATAGTTGGATTTCACCACTCTTCTTCCTCACAGGGACAAGATTAGAGACCCATTGTGTGTGCCTAACTGGGAATATTATTTTAGCGTTCAGGAGTTTATTTAATTCTTTCTTGATCGTTGGTTTGAGTTTCGGGTGCATCTTTCTTAACTTCTGTTGGAAAGGTTGGGTTTGGTTTTTTATGGGAATAATGTGTTGAATGATGTTAAGGTCAAAGGTCTTTAGGTCGTCATACGTCCAGGCAAGGACATCTTTGAATTCCTTAAACAACTTAATGAAAGCTACATTTTCTTGCTCAGAACATCCCAACCCCAAATAGATGCACTGTGGATTGTCTTTAGTTCCTAAATTTACTTTTTTGTATGTCAAGTAAGAACTATTCATTTTACAATTCACTGATTTTTTGAATTTATCATGTAGATCATAAAAAATTTCTAATTTAACCACAGATTTTGGGATAGAGTTTACCATATCCGATGTAGATTCCAGGGATCTTGGATCAGGTATTACCGTAAAGTCGCGAAGATTTTCGTCATGGGTACCTTCGTCGATCACTATGCCCTGAAAAGTTTCTTCCATGTGCAGAAAATTGATGATCTGCTGATCGTCATCAAATACTCTCCAATTTGTAATGTTGTCCAGGACGGATGGTCTGAACAACAATTCAACTGAAAATGCATTCGGAGATAGGCCTTCTGCGGGGAAAAGTTTTGAAGCGACGTTAGCTAACAAATCAGATTCAGTATTATTCAATCTAGGAATAGAATTTATGTTAAACGCAAAAAACGTGTTCATCAAATTCCATACCTCAGTCTGATAGCTTTTTAGGTGTGGAGATAAATAGTGGATAGAATTTTTTACCTGTCTAACCACAATTTCTGAATCACCAAAAATAGTCAAATTCTGAATCTTTAAATCTAGTGTTTTTCTAAGACCTTGCAGGAGTGCCTCATATTCGGCCGTGTTATTTGTACATTCGAATTCTAAACGGCAAGAAATCAAAGTCTTGTTACCTACTGGATCAATGAGCACGCATCCTGCACTAGCTCCTTCCTTGGATTTTGACCCATCAAAATAAAGAGACCAGATTTGATTTTTATCGGGTGTATGTGACCATTGAGAGGAAGTTGTTGGCTACGTATATGTCAAAATTTCAGACTGTTGTTCGGGATCAGTGATGGTAGAGGTTTCGGCCATGAAATTGCCGAAAAAGTGTCCATCCCCTGTATTTCAAGCGAATCGGTAGAAGCAGTAAATGGTTCATTGGGATCGTTTAGATCAGTTACCGTGAGCTTAAGATAACATTCACGATTTACCTGATTCTATTAGGCTTCCCATTCTCGGGCAGCCATAAGTGAGACCAATCCGTTGCAAAATAGCCTTGTAATTGTTCTGACCAATATTTGCTTAAAAACAAACATTATACTTCTGGGATATCTACAACAATGATATCAATCACTTGATGGACTTTAGGATTAGATGATAATCTGACAAGCACATCTTTCAATTCACCTATTACTTTAACGTTAGTTCGAGCAAGCTGAATAATTTTCAAGCTGGACGGTTGAACTTCGGCATTAATTTTTTGACAGACAGACCAAGGCATTACGTTAGATGATTCTTTTGAATCTACCATACAGTTATGTACATTCCTATTGAAAATTTCAAAAGTCAACAGAAAGGGAGGGACATTTCTGCGAGTATTAACAGTAGAAGTCTGTTGTTTTTTAAACGTAGCCCCTAAAACTAATTTATCTATATTTGTTAGACTTTTTACAGGAAGGTCTCTTTTATCTTCAGGCTCAGATGTCATTTTGGCTGAGACCTTTTGAGGTGTTTTGGTGTTGTTTTCAGCAATTTTATTGCTGTTCGGATTGTTGTTCTTGCTGTTTTCTGCAATATTCTGCAACATCTTTTGCAACAGAAAAGGGAATTTTAATAATTCATAAACAGAAATGTTATCCCTCAGTTTCTTTAGATCCTCAATCAAATCATATTCTAAACTTGGGGTTGATGAATTCTGTTTAGTCTCAACTGATTTGGACTGTTTTGGAGGCACAGTAGTTGCAATTTCAGAAGAAGGCTTGTTTAATGTTTTGCTCCTAGTGTTGTAAGGATGCACTGTTTCGAAATTAGCCTAAAAAATGCTATCTAAAAAATGTCCGAAAATGTATGGAGAGGGTTCTTCTTCTTATACAGTCTCTTGTTTAGCTACTTCTTCAGGAATTTCGGGGGGCACTAAGTTATCATGTGCTTCTAGAATGGTCTGGATAGCAAACTGTAAGCTTTCTAAGTTTAGGCCTTCAGAAGTTGGGTTCGGTCGGTTTGTGGGAAAAGGTTTCCTAAAAGGGGGTTTGTAAGGCCCTTTGCTCGAAGAAGCTTCTTCGGCTAATCTTTTTAAATCTATAACCTGATTGGATAACTTCTGAACGACTTTCTGCAAGTTTTCTAGATCTGAATTTTCTGGTTGGGCTTTGTTTTGGAGAGGTCTTAGAAGGATTTCGATTTTCTTCTTGGAGGACGAGGGGTTTTCTAATTCATTAGAGGTACAGTCCTTTAAGCTGAGAATATCTTTCTCGATTTGACTCACCTCTTTGAAGGCTTCTAACAATGTGGCTTTCTTGGACCTCTTTACCCAAATGGCTATGTTTTGATGTAAGGCTTTCGTGTAGTATGCGACAATAAGATTTTCGGCAGGCATTGAATCCGTGGGGATTCGGTTTTTTAGTGTCAGGAACCTTTGATTAAAATCTTTGATCTTTTCTTTGGGGTTCATTTTTAAACTAGAAAGTTCCATGACTAGAACTTCAGAAGATTTTTCATCTCCGAACTTCTCAAGGAAACAAGACTCGAATTTATCCCATGACACGATGGTGTGGGGCTGTTGAGAAAAATACCATGTAGAGGCATTGCCTTCAAAAGTGTAGGGAAACAATCTTCACACTACATCTTCGTGCTCAACACTACAGAGCCTGATGGCTAGCATAAACTTTTTGATATGATCTTCAACGATCTGCTTGGAGTCTGGGTCAAATTTAGGGAGCCATTTCTCCGGGTGTTTAGGTAAAGGATGTTGGGGCCCAGGTATGGCCACTGCATCTTGGTTGAGCCAAGGTCAGGCAGGATTGTTTAGATTTTCCATAGGTGTGGGTGGTTTTGAAGACTGAGACAAAGAACTGCCTTCGTCGGATGACTCTCCTCCTAAAGAAGAAGGAGATGAAGGTGGTGGTGATGGTGGAATACCAAATCCTCCTGCTGCAGGAGTGAGGATATGATCTGGATCCGTAGGATTTAAAGTGAGATCAGTACCTCCGACTTGTTCCCTGATATTGTAGAAGTCTAATGGTTGGTTCAAAGGTCGACCTGGTTGTCTGATACGGGCTAAGGCACTGTGTGTTCTTATAAGGGATTGACGGACAATTTCTTGAATGTCAGATCCTGTGGGGTTTGGTGTTGCTGGTTCAACAATTGTTTGTGGAATATCGTTGGATGTGGTTACTGTTTGGCAGACAATATTGTCGTCGGAACGACTTCTTGTCACTACAAGTGAGCGGGTGTGGGGGGGAGGAGTCTTGCGACCTCCACGTGCCATCAATAGTTTTCAGGCCCTCCTTCTAGTGCCATTTGTTGACAGACGAAATTGACCGCTTGTCAACTGGAAGAGTGAGTCCGGTCCGGGGTTGTCTAATTAACCCAAGCCGTTTGAATTAACTCACCCTGACGGGTTTTGCGGCTCCATTAGACGATCTAAGTCCTAAAGAAAGCAAAAAAAAAAAAAATTAACGAAAGGAAAAAGACTAACCTAATAAATAACAAATTACTACAATTTATAAGTACAATTAACTATATATATATATGTACAATTTGTATATACAATAGTTCTATTTATAATATATATACAAAATATACAAATTACGAATTTTAATCTAATTTCGCGAAAATCAAATGTAAATTGCTCTTTCAAACTATAATGAAATTACTATCTAATATTTTTGATTTATTTTCTTAAATGTTTATGCTCAAGAAATCGAATATCAAAACGTTTGATTGCAAATAGAAATAACAGATAGTAGAAAATATTTTGACTACAAGAAAATTCTGTATTCATTAAACTAATGAAATCAGACAAACAAACTGACATGTTATCGCATCCAATATCTTGTCCTTTATGTAAGGTTCAACCACCTTTATCTAATGAGTAAAACTTGCTACAGATTTTGAGATTGCTCCCAATAAATATGAAGCAATAGTGATGGAATTCGAATGATAGAACACATAAGAGATACGATCACAACATTCTCATAATTTTACAAGCAGCCACAATAAGATAAATCTTGCTGTGAGGACTTGAGTATAAACGTTCAATCAAAGATAAAGATAAATCTCTTAATTCAAGTTTGAACGAATGATTACTGTGTGTTAAATCTAGAACATGAAACATGGATAATATATAAACTTTTATCATACCGGCTTGTAGTAAACCATGACAGCGAAAGCAATCATAATCTATTTACAAATTGAAATAAACATGACTTGAATAAAACCACAATACGGAAAAGCTAAAGCTGTGACGAGTATTATATTCCATTCAAGTCTGTAAATGAAAAATCCATAGTCTTGCCCCAGGCTGAGATGATCCAATGTTTACAAAATAACATGCTTATATAGGTTCCAGGAAACAAAATTGTTTCCTGTTGATAATATCAAATATGTTCCAAAAATATGGGGGATGCAACCTCCCTGATTTTACTAGATATCAAAACTCTCAAGAGTCTAATTTTGTCTATCAAAATGGATAACAGATATGGTTGGGATATCTTCAGAAGTGTCTCCTATCATCTTAGAAATGATGGACTCCTTAATCTTCCTGAAAATAAATGAAAATAAGAAAATTTCAGATATGTCTTCAATCATCAAATCAAACACTTCAAATTTTCTTAACTGGCTACAAAATCTTACGATTTTGTAGCTAGTTAAAATAGCACATGCAATCTTATTTTATAAAAATAAAAGAAACTAATTCTAATAATAAAAATAGTTTATCTAATCAAATCAAATATCCTACTCTAAAAACAACAAATGATTATGCTAACTAATTCATACCTCAAATCACAAATCGACTCATGTCAAGAAACTTTGGAATTTATGATAGTTGTGGCTGCCTCTACATTTTTGAAAATGACATATCCTGTAGTTTTTAGGCGTTTCTCCTTTGCTTGGGTTATGGATTGGAGTCTATTGTTCTCGTTTGTCAACATATCCAATTGGTCTTTTAAAGATTTAAGTCATGACTATAGCAGTGGAACATCAGTATAATACATGTCTATCCAACATCGGCATACCTCACACTGTGACTGTAAAGAGTGTGTATGAACAACATTATGGGTCAGTGAATCCTCCTTGTGAATGGTAGGCTTATCACAGATTTGAATGCCAAGAAATTCTGAGTTATCCTTTAGACAAGGAGGCAAGTTGTTGACATAGTCGTAGGGTTTGTCAGGGTAAAACCCGTATGACACGGGGTCCTCTTCAGCCAGGAATCTTTTGATTTTCGAGTCTGAATCTTCGCTCACATCAATCATGTTGTTTGTGTCTGCACAGGGTTTGATTTTATTTCCAACACTTCATGAAATCAAACGACCAACCCTTTTATTCTTGAAATTAACATCGACACTGCCCTTGTGCTTCTTCCCTATAGGTTTTATAACAATTTTAGTGCAATTGTTTGGGTCTGAGACTGGTCGATTGTTCTGTTGGATAACATTAGGGTAGCTTGGGAGTTCATTGTTAGGGGAAAGATCACAGGTCTAGAGAAGTGGGGAGGAGGCGGTAGGTTTCACAAGGGTTTCCACGATAACCGGCTTATCAATCTGTCCCAATTCATGGTTATCGAAACCATTTCATATGATAAATGAATCCCAACAGTCGTTTTGGGACTGTAACTGGTGTACAAGGATAATTTTAATAAGTCCATGGTGGAATAAACTTGAATCTGACCTATGTTTCCTAAACCTTTTACCCATCTTATACAGACTTCTAAGCAGGAAGTAGGGCATATTCAACGGGAATCCAATGAAAATCATAAGCAAGCGCATATGATATAGGAAAACTAATATGAATCTTCCTTCACACGTAATGAACTGCTTCACAATAGCAAGTAGATCATGCCACCTAGGTTTTAAGGATGAGACTGGCATACCTCGACCGCAACAAGTAATTTTTCGTGAGGTGAACATCAAAGTCCAGGGGACCTCTTCAACTTTCGCATTCTTGAACCATTTTTGCCCAACAGCTGGCAAACCCGTGGCTTGGATTAAGAACTCTTCTGTTACTTCTAACTGCACGTCACCTATCTTTTCCCTGTAGTCATCGAAGGTCAAGGCAACCTCTTGAGCGACTCGAAGATTGAAACCCTTAAATTTTTCGATGAACAAATGCCAACCGTTCCTTTCTAAATCATCCCTGGCGTTATCATATGATAGCAGGGTTTGGGTGCCATTCGGCTCGACCCTTACAACTGGAGCCATGTTGAGAAGACTAGTAATTAACAGAGAATACACAGGTAGGGTTTGGAAGAAAGCCATAGAGCCATAACCCCGAGCCTTACCAATACTTACTGTGATAATTGAAACGACGGGCAGGGTGTTAATCACTAAGTGTGTGAGTGACTTCGTGAGGCCCGAGACGATGCAGAAGAGTAATGGCATGCTGTACTTCATATGCCACCTTGGCATTGGGTACGTACTAGGTTCAGAGCACTTTAAAAACCATAATACGCGTATTCATAGTTTGATTACAAAGGTAAGTGCATCGAATAAAAATTGAATAATTCAAAGTTTCATGAATAAAAAATCCATCAAAATCAATCGAATATTAATGAATGGAGGTCTTTCACTTATGCAACCAAGGCATATTTAGAACCAAGGGGTCATAAACAAGGAGAACAATCATGTTCATAGAAAAAATATGACAATTCTATAATAAACCACATGAGCAGTTTTCCTTTAATCAAAAATCGAAACAAAATGTCAATTCCAGCTGCGAGTTTTCATGCTTACAGTCATGAAAACAAAAATCGAAAAGAAGATATGTAAAAAGCGACAAGTGACCAGTGTCGTTTAGTGACAATTCTGATGACGAGTAATGAAAATTTAGAGACCCTGTGTAGGCAGCTTATAAACAATAGTAATTATATCATTGCTGCCAACAATGGCGACACGCTGGCAGAAGCAGTTATCTCTGCCAAATGAACGAGTTCAGATTAGGATAATCAGAAAAAACTTCAAATCGAAAACAACCAGAAAGCTTTTTGAGCATCTCAAAAAATCATGTCAGTGTCTAGTTTTAGACAACCTTCATTTAAAGAAACGAAGACTAGTGACAAGCGAGGCAAAAGAGAGCCACGATATTAAGTTAAAATCTCCAATACTGTTGACAGGGCCACTGTTGCCAGCCTCAAACCATCTAGTGAAATAATCTGTTGTTGTTATGATGTATTTTTGCTGCTGTGAGGATGCAGGATTGATCGGACCTATAATATCCAAGCCCCACTACTGAAAAGGGTGGTCTATAGAAACTGGTTGCAGCGGGAAAGCTGGTTTCTGTATGTGTCCAGATGCCTTTTGACAGATTACACATTTGCAACACAAAGTATGGGCATCTCTGAAAAGGGTGGGCCAATAATATCTTGCCCTTAATATTTTGTGGGCAGTGGTGTCTCCACCAAAATGCCCACCAGCTTCTCCTGCATGTAATTCCAATAAGACCTTTTCTGCTTCATCTTTCTCAAGACAACGCATTAGTATCCCATCGAAATTTCGGTGAAACAAAATATTGTTTACTAGCTGAAATAAAGCAGACTTTAATCTTAATGCTCTCCTCTTTTTTGGGTCAAGGTGTTGGGGAGCTGATCCGTGCATAAGATAAAACTTGATGTCATCGTACCAAAGACTAGTAAGGTTTTGTGCACAACAGATTTGATTTTGATTGTGCTGATCTGAAATTAACGTATCAGTTTCATTTTGTTGCTCTGTAGTTGAATCAGTAACCAACTTACATAAACCTTGGCCTCTAACGATTTGTGATGGGGTGATTTCTAGGTCGTATTCTTGTAAGGATGTGACCCAGTTAGCCCTTTTTTCACCCAGTTCTTTCTGTACTAACAAATTTCTGATAGTAGGGTAAGGGACAATCATTTTTGTCCTGGATTTTAGCAGATAAGATCGAAAGTGTTTTGCTGCTTTAAAAACAACATAATCTTGTTGATCTACAGCTGGGTAATTTAGTTCTGCTCCCTTGAAAGCTGAGCTCATAAAAACAATTGAGACTTCATTGTTTTCAACATTCTTTTGGGTCAGTACAACAGCATAAGACCGATCAGAAGCAAACGTGTAGAGAGTGAATTCTCACGAAAAATCAGGGCTCATTAGAGAAGGAGCGTCTACTATGGCCTTTTTTATTGAATCAAAAGCCTGACTTTCTAAAAGTCCCCAATGGTACTGTACATCTTTTTTTATTAAGTTTTGTAATGATCTCACCATTTCTGAAAAGTTGGGGATGAATCTCCCAACAAAGTTTATCTGTCTTAAGAAGGATTGCATGGACTTTTTTGACGAGGGAGGGGGCAGTTTTGAAATGACTTGGGTTCTTTCAGGGTCAATAATCATCCCTTCATTCGATACAATGAATCCGAGGAGTTTACCTTGTTCTACTGCGAAGACAGATTTTTTAGGATTCAAAGAAATACCGTACTTACGACATCGTTGCAGAACAGATCTTAGGTGGGCTAGATGATCTTCTTTATTTTTTGAAAAGATGGTGACGTCATCTAAGTAAACTACTACAGATTGATTGATTAAACCACGGAAAGCGATATCCATCGCTCTCTGAAAAGTGGCACCAGCATTTATGAGCCCAAAGGGCATTTTCCTATAAGCGTAGGTACCCCATGGAGTACGGAAGGTGGTTTTGAGTTGGTCTGGAGGAGACATAAGGATTTGGTTATACCCTGAAAAACCATCCTACAAGGATAATCTTTCAGAGCCATATACCTGTTGAAGGATCTACTCCATGGGAGGGATCGGGTAGTTATCTTTATCAGATGCTCAGTTTAAATTTCAAAAATCGACACATAGTCGGATTTCACCACTCTTCTTCCTCACATGGACAAGATTAGAGACCCATTGTGTGTGCCTAACTGGGAAGATTATTTTAGCGTTCAGGAGTTTATTTAATTCTTTCTTGACTATTGGTTCGAGTTTTGGGTGCATCTTTCTTAACTTCTGTTGGAAAGGTTGGGTTTGGTTTTTAATGGGAGTAGTGTGTTGAATGATGTTAGGGTCAAAGGTCTTTAGTTCGTCATACGTCCAGGCAAAGACATCTTTGAATTCCTTAAACAACTTAATGAAAGCTACCTTTTCTTGCTCAGAGCATCCCAACCCCAAATTGATGCACTGTGGATTGTCTTTAGTTCCTAAATTTACTTTTTCGTACGTCAAGGAAGAACTATTCGTTTTACAATTCACTGATTTTATGAATTTATCATGTAGATCATAAGAATTTTCTAATTTAACCACAGATTTTGGGATAGAGTTTACCATATCCGATGTAGATTCCGGGGATCTTGGATCAGGTATTACCGTAAAGTCGTGAATATTTTCATCATGGGTACCTTCGTCGATCACTGCGCCCTGAAACGTTTCTTCCATGTGCAGAAAACTGATGATCTGTTGATCGTCATCGAATACTCTCCAATTTGTAATGTTGTCCGGGACGGATGGTCTGAACAACAATTCAACCAAAAATGCATTCGAAGATAGGCCTTCTGCGGGGAAAAGTTTTTAAGTGACGTTAGCTAACAATTCGACTTCAGTATTATTCAATCTAGGAATAGAATTTATGTTAAACGCAAAAAACTTGTTCATCAAATTCCATACCTCAGTCTGATAGATTTTTAGGTGTGGAGATAAATAGTGGATAGAATTTTTTACCTATCTAACCACTATTTCTGAATCACCAAAAACAGTCAAATTCTGAATGTTTAAATCCAATGCTTTTCTGAGACCTTGCAGAGTGCCTCATATTCGGCCATGTTATTTGTACATTCGAATTCTAAACGGAAAGCAATCAAAGTCTTGTTACCTGCTGGATCAATGAGCACGCATCTTGCACCAGCTCCTTCCTTGGATTTTGACCCATAAAAATAAAGAGAGGAGATTTGATTTTTATCGGGTGTATGTGACCATTGAGAGGAAGTTGTTGGCTTCGTATATGTCAAAATTTCAGACTGTTGTTTGGGATCAGTGATGGTAGAGGTTTTGGCCATGAAATTGCCGAAAAAAGTGTCCATCCCCTGTATTTCAGGCAAATCGGCATAAGTAGTAAATGGTTCATTGGGAGAATTTAGATCAGTTACCATGAGCTTAAGATAACGTTCACGATTTACCTTGATCCTGTTAGGCTTCCCATTCTCGGGCAGCCATAAGTGAGACCAATCCTTTGCAAAATAGCCATGTAATTGTTCTAACCAATCTCTGCTTAAAAACAAATCATATACTTCTGGGATATCTACAACAATGATATCAATCACTTGATGGACTTTAGGATTAGATGATAATCTGATAAGCACATCTTTCAATTCACCTATTACTTTAACGTTAGTTCGATGAAGCTGAATAATTTTCAAGCTGGACGGTTGAACTTCGGCATTAATTTTTTGACAGAAAGACCAAGGCATTACGTTAGATGATGCTCATGAATCTACCATACAGTTATGTACATTCCTATTGAAAATTTCAAAAGTCAACAGAAAGGGAGGGACATTTTTGCGAGTATTAACAGTAGAAGTCTGATGTTTTTTAATCGCAGCCCCTGAAACTAATTTATCTATATTTGTTACACTTTTTACAGGAAGGTCTCTTTTATATTGAGCCTCAGATGTCGTTTTGGCTGAGACCTTTTGAGGTGTTTTGGCGCTGTTTCCAGCAATTTTATTGTTGTTCGGATTGTTGTTCTTGCTGTTTTCTGCAATATTCTGCAACATCTTTTGCAACAGAAAAAGAAATTTTAATAATTCGTAAACATAAATGTTCGCCCTAAGTTTCTTTAGATCCTCAATCAAATCATATTCTAAACTTGGGGCTGATGAATTCTGTTTAGTCTCAACTGATTTGGACTGTTTTGGAGGCACAGTAGTTGCAGTTTCAGAAGAAGGCTTGTTTGTTGTTTTGCTCCTAGTGTTGTAAGGATGCACTGTTTCGAAATTAGCCTAAAAAATGTTATCTGAAAAATGTTCAAAAATGTTTGGAGAGGGTTCTTCTTCTTCTACAGTCTCTTGTTCAGCTACTTCTTCAGGGATTTCGGGGGGCACTAAGTTATCATGTGCTTCTAGAATGGTCTAGATAACAAACTGTAAGCTTTCTAAGTTTAGGCCTTCAGAAGTTGGGTTCGATCGATTTGTGGGAAAAGGTTTCCTGAAAGGGGGTTTGTAAGGCCCTTTGCTCGAAGAAGCTTCTTCGGCTGATATTTTTAAATCTATAACCTGATTGAATAACTTCTGAACGACTTTCTGCAAGTTTTCTAGATCCGAATTTTCCGGTTGGGCTTTGTTTTGGAGAGGTCTTGGAAGGATTTCAATTTTCTTATTGGAGGACGAGGTGTTTTCTAATTTGTTAGAGGTACAATCCTTTAAGCTGAGAATATCTTTCTCGATTTGACTCGCCTCTTCGAAGGCTTCTAACAATGTGGCTTTCTTGGACCTCTTTACCCAAATGGCTATGTTTTGATGTAAGGCTTTCGTGTAGTATGTGACAATAAGATTTTTGGCAAGCATTGAATCCGTGGGGATTCGGTTTTTTAGTGTCAGGAACCTTTGATTAAAATCTTTGATCTTTTCTTTGGGGTTCATTTTTAAACTAGAAAGTTCCATGACTAGAACTTCAGGAGATTTGTCATCTCCGAACTTCTCAAGGAAACAAGACTCGAATTTATCCCATGACATGATGGTGTGGGGTTGTTGAGAAAAATACCATGTAGAGGCATTCCCTTCAAAAGTGTAGGGAAACAATTTGCACACTACATCTTCGTGCTCAACACTACGGAGCCTGATGGCTAGCATAAACTTTTAGATATGATATTCAGCGATCTGCTTGGAGTCTGGGTCAAATTTAGGGAGCCATTTCTCCGGGTGTTTAGGTAAAGGATGTTGGGCCCCAGGTATGGCCACTGCATCTTGGTCGAGCCAAGGTCTGGCAGGATTGTTTAGATTTTCCATAGGTGTGGGTGGTGTTGAAGGATGAGACAAAGAGCTTCCTTCATCGAATGACTCTCCTCCTAAAGAAGAAGGAGATGAAGGTGGTGGTGATGGTGGAATACCAGATCGTCCTGTTGCCGGAGTGAGGATATGATCTGGATCCGTAGGATTTAAAGTGAGATCAGTATCTCCCAGTTGTTCCCTGATATCAGAGAAGTCTAATGGTTGGTTCAAAGGTAAAACCTGGTTGTCTGATACGGCCTAAGGCACTGTGTGTTCTTATAAGGGATTGACGAACAATTTCTTGAATGTCAGATCTTGTGGGGTTTGGTGTTGCTGGTTCAACAATTGTTTGTGGAATATCATTGGATGTGGTTTCTGTTTGGCAGACAATATTTCCGTCGGAACAACTTCTTTTCACTACAGGTGAGCGGGTGTGTGGGGGAGGAGTCTTGCGACCTCCACGTGCCATCAATAGTTTTCAGGCCCTCCTTCTAGCGCCATTTGTTGATGGGCGAAATTGACC
>SNQJ01S0094979.1:25514-40808 GCA_010110895.2 Picea sitchensis
ATGTAACAAACTATTAATTTTTTCATATACTCCAAATAAAACTATTCTTTTTTCTGCTTATATATTTATGTGTTCCTAGATTTTTATCTTCAGCCATGCTGAATGTGAAGACATTCTGTTTAATTTATCTCAATTCTCTTTTTTGTCCTATGCATCTTTTCTCCAGCCTGATTATTTTCAAAATAAAGTATGAAATAAATCACTGACTCAAATTTGAGATATCATCTTTCAGATATATATATGTTTCTTTAAATTTCCAGGAATATCTAACAGGTTTCGTTATTTTTTATATAAATGTCATGAAATTGTGTTCGCTACTTTTTTTGTACTCAAACATCTAGACAATATGTCATTTGTTGGATCTTTACCACATGTGCTTCATACTTTTTCCACAAAAGCCCTTAAAATTTAAATAGTTCGCAAATCCGCTTCTCAATTTGTATATCGCCGAACCGTGGGTGGTATTTGAAAAATTACATATTTGGTATGTGTAATTTATTCTCTCCAGTAACCTATAATTTGATACATTTCAATTTTTTGTATCCAATAGCCAGTGTTTTAAAGAAAAATAATTCGAGAATGCTATTTATTTGGTCCTTTTGTCCACCACCCTTTGTAACAGACGTTGGCAGTAGGACATGGAACAACAGAAGCTCCATTTTCAGGTCCCTAGCCCGAGAACCCGCAATCCAAAAACTTGACAAGTTTCGATTTAGGGTTCCCCCCATGCTCTAATTCGGGAATGCTAGTTTTTTTCCTGCTTTTATGTGTTCGTAAAATTTCATAGACAGTATGTACAAAGAGTTACGTATTTGCTATGAATAGTTTATGGTCTCTACGAACCTATAATTTCATAAATTTCAGTTTCTTGTGTCGATGAGTGCCTGTTTTAAATAAAACTTATTCGCAAATGCTATCTATTTGGTCCTTTTGTCGACCGCCCTATATGCCTATGTAAAGAAAACTGATTCGCGAATGCTAAATTTTTTTAACACAAGCCCCTTAAAATTCAAATAGTCCGCAACTCCAATTGTCAATTTGTATATCGCGGAACTGTCGATGCTATTTGTAGGACACAGACCCGCAATCCAAAAACTGGTTAACTCAAGAACCCGCTCTTTTAAAGAAACTAATTCAGGAACGTTTTTTTTTCATGCTTATGTTAACCAGCCTATGTAATAGACATCAGTACTATGTTTTTTTCCTTTCTTTGCCCACCAGCATATGTAAAAAGCAAAACTAATTCAGAAATGCTAAACTTGTTTTAATTACTTATAAACGATTTTATTGATATTAAAATAAGTTATTGAGTTTATTATTTCAATTTTCTTATTCGACACGAGCCTCTCCAAATTCAAATACTCCTCAAGTCCGATTCTCAATATGTATATCGCGGAACTCTCCCTGCTATTTGTAGCATAAGGAACAACAAAAGCCCGCATTTAAGGTCCGCAGCCCGATAACCCGCCTAATTCTGCAATGTAATTTTTTTCATGCCTATGTTCACGAGCCTATGNAAAACTGATTTTGGGAATGCTAAACTTGCTTTATTTAATTATAAATTATTTTATTGATACAAAAATAAGTTATTCAGTTTATTATTTCAATTTGTTTATTCGACACGAGCGACTTCAACTTCAGGTAATCCGCAATTCCGACTATCAATATGTATATCGCGGAACTCTAGGTGCTATTTGTAGACCATGGAACAACCGATGCCCAATTTGCAGCTCGCTAGTCCGACAACCTGCGATCCATAAATTTCAAATAGTCCGCAAAGCAACTTCTCAATTTGTATATCGCTAAACTCTTGATGCTATTTGTAGGCAATAGAACAACACAAGCACAATTTTCAGCCCGCAACCCTGACAACCCAGGATGAAGCTTCTATGCATGCTCTATATATCTACTTCATCAAATCACATATTTTATTTTTGTAGGCCACTGAACAACAGAAGCCCGATTTTCAGCCCGAGAACCCGCGATCAAAAAATTTAACTAGTCCACAAAACTGCTTGTCAATTTGTATATCGCGGAAGTTTAGGTGCTATTTGTAGACCACGGAACAACAGGTCCCTAGCTCGACAACCCGCAATCCAAAAACTAGCTAAGTCAAGAACCCACTCTTTTTAAGAAAACTAATTCGAGAATGCCATTGTTTTCATACTTATGTTCACCACACTATGTAATAGACGTCAGTACTATTGTTTTTTCTTTTTTTGTCCACCAACATATAATGTAAAAAGGAAAACTTATTCAGGTAACAACAAAAGCTCGATTTTCAGCACGACAGCCCCAAAACCCGCGATCCAAAAATTCAAATAATCTGCAGGACTGCTTGTCAATTTGTATATCGTGGAAGTGTCCGTGCTATTTGTAGAGAACGGAACAACAGAAGCCCAATTTTGAGTCCAACACCCTGACAAGCCGAAAACCCATGTCAATTCTGCACCAAACACTTCTCCTGGTTTTTACTCCATATACTCCTAATACTCAATGTTTGCTGCAAACTGTATATGACATAACTGTTAAATAAAATGAACCCGCGACTTCACGTACACGCCACTCCATAATTGCTGAGTTGCATTGGTTATGTACCAAACATTTATAATTTTTGATAAATTTCAAATAAAACTAATTCAGAAATACCCACATTGGTTATGTACTGCAACTTGCTACCCACACGTTTACTCCACGTCCAACTTTTCATGGACTACACTGCCATGCAGCTCTTGTTTGCTTAAGGTAAGGATAGAGCAAAGTAATTCATCTCTTTGATTCCTAAATATGGAAACCACCGTCCATTTAACCTTAGTGTTTTTTTTAATATCAATTATTTGTTGCTTTGGAATCCTTCCAAGGGAAAGCACAGAATGTTATAGATGATATTAAATATCTCATTGGCTTTAAACAACTGGAAAACGTGAATTGACAATAGACTGGTCGGATGCTGCTCCCTATGGCATAGCAGAGGGGACGTTTTACTTTTCTTGTTCCTATTTTTTATTTTTTTTATTTTATTTTTTTATGGAGCTAGGGAGTAATCTTTTCTCCTGAATTTTGTATTTAGGTAAAAATGGACTTGAATCCTACCAAATTTTCAGGGATAGTTTGAGCTTCACATGGATCAAAGTTCCATGCATTTTAGAACCTTACCTCCAAGGGTTTTACTCCATTTTAAACTAACCCAGATGCTCATAAAATCGATCAAAATTCAACTGGAAATTTAAAAAATGGGCAAATTTAAGAACGGGCCGTCGGAAAACCTGCCGGAAAAGTAACTCAGGAGAGAAGATTGCTCCCTGGTTATCCCACTCCTTTCTTTATTATTATCTATTCTTTATTAAAAGAGTGAAGATGAGTTAATACTGTTATTCCGCAATTAGGCAATTCAATTCTGTAAATGTCATTAAAATCAATCATAAATTGAAAGATGTATTGTTTGAAAAGTGAAAAACTATTTCTTGTTCAAATGGCAAATTCTCTCCAATTCTATTTCTTTACTATTATCTATTCTTTATAGGAAAGAGTGAAGATGAGTTAACATCTATTCTTTATAGAAAAGAGTGTGAAGAAAAATTAGGATTGTTATTCTTTTGGTCTTTGGGTTGTTCAACCATTAAAATCAATCAAAAATCTTGTCCCTTGGGCTGCTCAGCCTAATGCACGCCATTAAAATCAATTAATCCTCCGATATTTTACCAAAAACTGAAAAGCCACAGATTTCTTGTTCGAATCTCTGCAAATCATCTTCAAGATATTAAAATGATAAGTTTCTCGCTCGAAAGTTTGCAAATTGCAAAATCCTGGATAAAAAAAAGCTGGTCACTGTCAAGATTTGTTGGGAATGCCTAAAGCTCGCCTACTTTTGTACACTAGAATACAATAACCTTTTATAGGTCAATTCAGTGTTGCATGCTGATTTAAAACAATGTTGGTGAAATTATTCATATGTACATCAGGGCCCTTCTCCGATCTCTTTTCCTGTTATTCATATGCGAGGACCCTTGTCCGATCTCTTTTCCTGTTATTCATATGCGAGCAGCACATCATGTGGGCTCTTGTCTTTTCTTCTTTGTTTAGTGTAACTTTGAAGAAAGGAATCAGTGGCTTACAATCGTTATATCCGTTGCACACTCCATTCTCTTTCGAGTTTTCGGGCCACTACTATATATGTGTAGATGCAGTCGGAATGAATATTTGAGATTCGGTGCTGCTTTCTTGTTGATTTGGACGTTCGAAGGAAGTAGAGCTCTACTTCAGTAGATTAGATTAGATTGTGATCACTAGAGTGATGGCGGAAGGGAAATTAAAAGCGTCAGTGTTTCCGACGGAGTGGATTGAACAAGTTAAAGTTATTATCCATAACGAGAAATCTCTAGCAAACGCTATTGCAATTCCGCGTGTTGCTACAACTCTGATGAATGTGAAACGAGACGCCTATATTCCTCACTTTCTGTCCCTTGGTCCTTACCACCACTGGAAGCTGGACACAGATTTTGAATCGTCTTCTGTGGGAGGTGGTCGTTATCAGTATCCTGAGCTGAAGATGTCAACAGCCGAGGCGTACAAAATTCAGTCTGCTACTACCCTGTGGCAGAGACTGCACAATCACCGCAAGAGCTTGGACGACATAGTTGAAAAGATTGAAGAGATGCAGCAGAAAATTGAGTGCTTCTATGACTGCCCTATAACTAGTAGGGACGGTATGTACTCTAAGAACTTCGCCCTAATGATGGGCATAGATGCATGCTTTCTGTTAAATTTCTTATTCAGCCTGTCAACTACAACAGACCGTGACATGATCAGTTTAAGTATGCTTCACGTATGTATAAAGAGCGACATTCTGAAATTGGAGAATCAGATCCCACTTTCTGTATTGAGAATTGTTTTTGACAACCAGAAATCAGAAGCAGGCCATCAAGACTTCAATACACTGTTGGAGAAGTCGTCCACGGTGTTGTCTCCTTTCGATTTCGATTTGGTAGATACGGATAATGGTAATGAAATCGACGTGGAAGAGGAGCGACACCTGCTGGGTTTCATGCACGCATTCGTTTCGCCACTCCTGCATATGCACGCTAACAAGACGGACACCGTGGTAGATCAACGGACTCTATTACAAAGCACGAAGAACTTTCTGGAAGCAGTTGTTGAAGCGGTGTTGAGCATTTGTGTCAAACATCCGACAAAGAAAGGCCAACGTGATTTTCTAAACGCGCACAATGCGGCGGAGTTGGTAAAATCTGGCATTAAATTCAAATCGTTCTGCAAGCCGCCACATAAGGTTCGATTCGACAAATACTCGAGCACGCTCTACCTTCCGTGGATCACTGTATCCCACATGAAGACTGAAGTGTTTTTGCGGAACATGATTGCGTTGGAGTTCAACGACGCCACTGGACACAACCACACAACGCGTTATGTCGGATTGATGGACTGCATCATCGACACGGCTGAAGACGTTCTCGTGCTGAGGGATTGTGACGTCATTCATTGCGAAAGTCTTGTGTTAACAGACGAGTGGATAGCCAAGATGTGGAACGGCATATGTCATCCCTTCTTCACAGGCCAATTTGAACCTCATGACGACCTCAAAAATGCAGTGGAGGAAGTGTTGATCAGGAAGTATTACAGGAGCATACTCCAAAGGGTGCTCTGGGACGTGTATTGGGACCATATGTCGAAGCCCAGGAAGGGTATAGCTCTACTGGTTGGAATTCTTCTTCTAGCTATGACTGTTGTACAGACATACTGTAGCTTGTCCCAATTGTCTCGTAAAGAGTAAAGACTACAATGTGGACACCCTTGTATATGAGCGTCAAACTATTAGATACCATGCCACAACTCTTTTCATTGATCTGGATTGAAAACTTTCTCATGTGCTTTTCGTTAGAGTGCTTTCATCTATGATTGACACCTACGGTATTTGTATTTGTTGTGCCAGATTGTCCACTTTATGGTATCTCTTATTTATTTTATAAATCCCACTTATTTATTTATTTTTATCAATCCATGATAGTACTTTGTGTAGATGTCCACGCATATGCATCCGTGGAAAGCCAAAATTTTAAATTCATAGTAGCAACATGAAATTTTGAAATGCATTTAGGTATTCTTACGCCTTCCAGCAGCAAAATGAAATTTAGAAATGTGTTGAGGTGTTCCTGCACGCTTCAAGTGCATACATTTGGGATTTCCCAACAAGCTATTTGGTTGATCACAAGTTCACTTCGATTCGATTGGAGAGGAGGGACGGATGGAAATATTGTGTTATTTTTTGTTGTTTTTATGATGGATGGAAACAAAAACCTCATTGACCGGCCTGTTGTTAGACAAATTGATTCTCATGAACAGATGCACACTGAAATTCATGCAGGTTCGATTCTCATGAAAGCATACACACTGAAACTTGGTTGCAGTAAGACGCTGAGGCGCAACAAGATATAGAGCAGCTATTCCCCCAAGGGGAGAGCATCTTCTTCTTCACAGTACCATTTTTGCTTGTGCTAAATATTTAGTATCACCCAGGGCAGCGAAGCAGCAATACATCAGTGTCCATTTACTTGCATGGACACTGAAGTTTCTCTGTAATCAAGATACCCAGATGATGAGAGTTTCTTTAATCGACGTCGGACTATATCTATGTACCTAGCGATGCAATGCAATCCTAAAATATTGTTTGGTTTGTTTACACCATAGTTCACAAGTTCGAGTTTGAATTTGATTCTATACTGAAATAATTCAATTTCTTCTAAATGATGTAATTTATTGAAATAAATGTGTACAATTGTAAATACCATCAGTTCTGGTGAATTTGATTCTATACTGAAAAAAATTCAATTTATTCTAAATGATGTAATTTATTGAAATAAATGTGTACAATTGTAAATACCATCAGTTCTGGTGGGCCACTTTTTTTTTTTTAATGTTAATTTTATATATTTTTTAAATGTGCTTTCAGGGTGCTCAAGGTGTACATTAATGGGTAATGGAGTTTTAGTGTATTGTTAAGACAATTTTTTATGTAAGGTCATAACATAATCAACCAATGTTTGGTACTTGTGTAACATATAATGGCTAGGCAATAAAAAGTCATTGTAAAAACAAATGATCTATATATTATGACATATATATAAATAAAAATGAATAAAAAATAGAAAATCACATTTTTTCTCTTTTAAAAAATTATAAATTTGAAATATAGAATCCTTGTTCCTATAAGTGTGCACAATTTCAATGGTGATGAATATGTGGATCATATTTAAAAATCTCCTTGAAAATGGAGCTGAAAATAAGTGCACATTTTCTTGTGTGCATTCCAAACCACCAAGACAAACTCTCAAACTAAAACCAAAGAAGCCAACTCATCTATAATTTTTTTATTTCAAATTTTAGTTATAAACATGTGTGTGTATGTGTTTTGGTCATAAAAGCACACACATGTTATTAAAATGTGCACCCATTATTTTTATACAAAATAGTAACCATGTAGTAACCATGTAAAACTCCCTCACCTTCACATGTTTTAAAAGAAAATCTTTAGCACTAAAACCTTATTTTAAGGGCATGTAACCTAGCCATAGTCAAGGCCCATATGCCCATCCCCTTTGTGTAAAACCACTGAATGGTACTTGGCATACCACTGAGAGGTGAAAGAACCCATAGAGAGGGCATGTGTCATCGATGGAGACCTTATTAACAATGCTTAAGGCCTAGAAGCTTTGTTTTCTTATTTAAGGCCCATTTTTTCTGTAACGTCTCCAACCACCAACATGCTGGGAAACGTCACTTTGTGGACGCTTGTCCTTGCTCTTATACCATTTTGTAACGTCCCCGGCCACCAACAGGTCAAGCAACGCCACTTCCTGGACGTCTCTCTTAGCTCTGATACCAATTCGTGACATCCTCAGCCTTAACCAATAGGCCAAGCCATGCTAGCGAATAAATTTCATGCTCTGATACCATATATATATTTATATACATATCTATCTAATGTCAATTAAATAGCTATAACATTTTGTTCATGCCACTAATCATGCAAAAATAACATTAAAACATATAGGCATTACACACACACAATTCTAGCAACATTATAACTTGATTTCAAGATACACATCATACAAAGAACAAAGATTTGGTACTTATATTTTAATAGATGACAACCAACTGCGTACAGACCTCCTGTTATCACCATAACAATTTTTTGGAATCCAAGTCTTGAGACTTGGTAGAATGCTAAATCAATATATAGAAGCGTTAAACTAGCAAACAGGAGCACATCTGGTAGACAGGGTTAAAATTGGCGGAGACGCAGAGGTAATGGGACCCGACAGACTGTAGATCTTGAAGCAGCCCAGATCGATGATCAGAACACATATCGGGTGATGAAGTAGCGCAAAAGATAATTGTTAGAGGGCGGGCCAAGGAAAATACCATGGTTTCATTCGGTGGATGCGTGGCGCCCTCAAAGGCACATTGGGGTGAAAAGTGTGTGAGCGCAAAACTGCTCAACCACACCCCGATGTCATGTGTTCTAACGTCAAATCAAAAATTCATGTGTGAGAAGGGAAGGGTGACGACCAGTCAAATCACCTCATGCCACTCGTTCAGGTGCTTTGCGTCCATGCGATGCCAGGTAAGCACCGCCAGATAATTAACTCAAAGGCTCATCATTCGAAATAGATTGGCCAAACATGATAAACCAACGTACCTGCAAGTACTCTTGTCAGTAGTTCATGATTGGCACTCAATTACGATTTTCATTCAAGACATGGGTTACATTACTCCGTTTTGGATAATTAATGTTCTATTTCAGAACAGGGTAATCACAGGTCGAAGTATTCAGCTAAGGAAGACAAGTTTGTGCTTTCCGCAAAACCAGGAAAAATGGATATGACAGACCAAGTAGCCTTCAACGAACCAGGATTTTCAACTAATATAACAAATTCATCGACAAAGAAGAAAGAGAAGCTGGTCGCGCAAATATTAGCAACAAAATTTCATACAACGCCTGTGGACGAACCATGGTCAGGCAGAGAAATTAAATTAAATCCCCTCATGAAGGATTTAATCATCAATGGTTACACAGGCGAACACCATGCACGAGCTGTCAAGAGGAAACAGAGCAAGCCTCAGAAGACAACAGAAAAAACTGAACCAGTCGAAAGCGTTGGGGAAAATCAACCTACTTGGCTTGATACATTAAAAGAAGAAATTGCCAATCTTAAGTAGATTGTGGGTTAAATTTAGTATGTGTAAGAGAATTTTGCAATAATATTGACAAGTGGCCTTCAAGGCAAAAAACCTCAGATGTGTCAATTTGTCTTGTAACGTCCTCTATAAATAGGAGTTCGGTTGATGTACGTTGTTATTTTGTAACTGGCAGATATCTTTAAAACTGTGGGAAAGTTGAGTCGTTTTGAATCTCGCATGTAAATTTTCTATATATATCATTCCAAGTATAAATAAAGTATGAAGGGAAGAGGGGCCTAGCGTCGTAGCATGAAGGCTTTGTAAAATCATGGAGTTAAACTGAATATACAATGCATAAGCAATTTTTGAACTGTTTATGAAAAGATTCTAATTGGTTGTGATATGAGTTTTGTTTTCTTTCGTAGTGTGTATTTCTTGTGTCTTTGAAATCCCATTTACAATTTCCTCTTTTAAATTGGAGAGTTAAAAGTCTGGAATTCATCTGATGATGCTCTAGACTTAGCAATTTAAATTCATGTAATTC
The DNA here is from genome assembly GCA_010110895.2 of Picea sitchensis. Taxonomy (NCBI): domain Eukaryota; kingdom Viridiplantae; phylum Streptophyta; class Pinopsida; order Pinales; family Pinaceae; genus Picea; species Picea sitchensis. Next base: position 35,254 of record SNQJ01S0094979.1, read on the forward strand.
TCTTCTTAACTAATTCAAAATTCATTTTAATATGCTCTGATGCATTTATGTGTTTTCCTTTTTCCTCTTTCGCCATGCAAATTTCAATTTAAAACTCAAACTCATTGCCTCATTTAGCCTTTTCCTCTAGATAGTCCTAATGATTTGCCACTGCTTTATTCATTTTTGACTCCATAGCCCAAATGTCACCTCCATTTCTTCAGCAACCTTATAATACCCCCCAAAATAAACCAAATCTAGCCACTGATTTCTAAAGAACATCAAGTGACACGAGAGATCCCTCTCTGAGTTGAGTAGGCTAGTGCCTCAGCTCTAAAGCTAGTTGAAACAGTTACCTCTGTCGTTTTTTCTATCAGCCGAACAAAATTTACAGAGTGCTAACACCTCCCACGAACCTTCGAGCCTTAGACCACACTGCTCATCACGCTCAATAGTGGGTCACCCCCAAGATGGGACTAAATTCCATTGCGCAAGGGATTCCTAGGCTAGGCAAGGACAACAGGAAAGTCGCACAAATCAACAGGAAAGATTTTATCCCCAGGAGCCAGCTCACACTACAGCCTACAAGCTCACATTACCCACATGCCTGTCCCACCCCAGGAAGTGTGCCCCTTATCTGCTCAATAGTCCTTCGGCTGCCCCACTTCCCTACTAGGGCTTCAACAACAGGTCGAACAGGAATTCTCAGAGCACTATAGCTGTCGTTGGGCTCCCTCTGGGAAATTACTTTCCCAACAACCTCTCTCACCTGGAGAGAGTTGCTTACAAGCTTGAAAACCTGCTTCTTCATTTCAGTTCCTAAGTCAATTCAAGTAAGGCGAAGTCAACAACAAATCTCGGTATAGAACAGATGATGGCAGCAAGCCATGCTCAGTTAAGAAACTGCATGGGATGTAACAACCAACTGTTAAGACACATCACGAGCTCAGGCAAGGTACAGGTGCGCTGTGCGTCACAGGAGATACACAGGATAACTCAAGTATGACTGCAGGTTCCCAAGGTGCATGCTTGTTCAGAGGTCGATGATGGAGAGCATGGCTTAGTGCGTGAATCAGTGGGTGAATCGGGTAAGAAGGACGACTTGCGAGTAGGCGAGGGTCGCGAGAATGGCGAGAGGAACCCCTAACGAGCTGAATTTCCTAGCTATAACTGCATGCACCCAGGTTGACACATGTCTTCCTGAAGCTGCATGAGCTCCACTTAACACTTGTTCCCTTTCCCTAGGAACTTAGGACAACACGGATTATGTCCAACCTTAGCCTTTTGAAAATAATAATATAATATTATTCCTTTAGAGGTAAGTCCTCTAGCTTAGCCCCCATTCCTAGACACTTAGACCCTTCCCTTACCCTACCTAGTGGAGCTTAGTCCCCCATAACTCTTTCTTTGTGGTCGGTTTACACGCAACGGTGTAATTTTATTAATGATGTGTGTATTTACACATACAAAAGCAGGCTCACTGGCCTTAAGCATCTAGGATCTTTGGCCTAATCAACACATAAGTCTTCCAGCTTATAAACACTTGGCTCACCAGCCTATAAACATAATTACGATTCAGTAAGGGCTCGGCCTTGGGATGTTACAATCCCCTCCCCTTATTTTGTTGCACTATCCTCAATGAAACTTATTTACACAACAACAAGAAGATTTCCAAAATATTCAAAAAGATGTGGGTACTCTGCCTGCATAGCATATTCATTCTCCCATGTTGCGTCATTAAGACCGTACCATGTCCACTGGAATTTTACAATCCCTATGGTTCAATTCTGGAGCTGCTTTCTTTTCTGGTCCAGTATGCGCACCGGATGCACCTGAAAAGCGCTTTCTTGCTCCACCTGAATCACATTCCATTCAATAACATGATTATCATCAGGTATATATTTCTTAAGAAATGAGACATGAAATACATTATGTATAGACATAGATGCAGGAAATGCAAGAATTTATGCTACTGGACCAATCCTCTCTAGGATTTCAAACGACCCACAATATCTGGCTTTCAAATTTGAACAATTTCCCAACTTTAGGGAACTTCTTGTTGGATTTCACCTTCAAGAAAACATGATCCCCTACTTTAAATTCCCTGTTGAGGTTTGGTTTTCTGATTTGTATGGTTATTAGAGGACAAGGTTGTCCTCAGATTTGGTGACATTGTATTGGCTAAGAGGATTGGTTTAATCCTCAACTGGGAGCTGGCTCAAAGGCCTAGAGTGGCGCGGACAGGTGCAACCCACACATTGTGCCCTGGCATTTGGTGCCTTTGCAAAGAGGGAATGACCTAGGGAACAAAATAAGAGCTGGTGCCATTGTTGGGGAACTCTTTTGGTGACACTGAGAGGACTAGTTTTGTCTTCAAGTTTGAAGGATTGGATAAAGTTGTAGAACAAAATTCTTGCGTCTCTTGTGTATTGATGATTCATCTATGATCTTGTTGTTTCCACTACATATATTTTCAGTCAATAATTTTAGTGTAAAGTTGTTCAGTGATAACAACCAAGGTTTTACTGTTAGATCATTGGGAAGCAATTTTAAAATATGGAATTAGTCACATAGAGTTGCATGTGAAAATTGGCATGGTATCAGAGCTTGGGATATGAAGAGAAGAGGATCATCTCGAGACATAATTTTGGCTACAACACTAGAAGAGTTTTTTCCTTGTTTTGGTCTTTGTTCTTATTCTGGGCCCGTCAAGATGGTGAACACATTGAAGCTTGAGGAAAGGTTGCAGGGGGATACCAAATTCTGAGCTTGGAAGGCAAGGGTTCTCGTTTTGTTGGAAGAAAATGACCTCAAGGACTAGGTATTTTCGGGTCTTGGGAACCATTCGTGCAGGGGATATGTGCACGAGAAACATTGCCCACTTTTGATAGGATATGGATTAATTGTATCTAGGAGGAGACCTGATTGGTGTCCAGGGAGAATAGGATGGTATGGTGAAGAGTAACAGTGATGAGAACAAGGCCCTTGTATCCCACACTAGGAGGGGAAGAAGAGGTTCTCCATACAAAAGAGGTCTGCTAGGAATAAGAACTTCTCACGAAAGAGAAGCATCCCAGAGCTGATACAGAAGAAAGATATTAGCAAGATAAGATGCTTTTAGTGTCATGAATTTGGCCATTATGCTTCGCAATGTCCACTCCAGAGGGGAAGAGCAAGAACGAAGCAGGAATCAACAACATAGGTTGATGATGTTCTAGATAGGTTCCATAGGGAGATCTTGTCGGTCTCCATCCTTTCAGGTAGAGTCTCTAGCAGGGAAACTTGGTTGGTGGACAGTGGAGCATCTTTCCATATGACAGGTGCACAAGAGTTGTTTGACACTCCCACAGAGACTGGGTTGGACTTATGTGTGGAGCTTGGTATAGGGGGAGCCAAGCATTCAGTATGAGGATCCAGTACAATATCATTTTGATTAGAGTCAGGAGAGATAATGAGGGTGTCAAATGTGTTGTGGTTCCATAACTCAAGAGGAGTGTCCTCTCAGTCTCGGATACTAAGAGGAAGGGATATCATGTATTATTTTGAGATGGACAGGTACTTCTTGTGCATACACAGTATAGATTCAGATCAGCAGTGGTTCTTGGAGATAGGGAGGGAAACCTATATAGGCTGAGGGGACATCCTATGAGTTTTATGGAAAACAAGATAAAAGAGACAGAGAAAGAGGAGTAGGTAGCTTTACCAGTGGTGAGGAATATGGCCCCACTAGTAGCACAGGTTTAAAGGGAGTAGGTGGCTCCACGAGTAGTGAGACATGTGGCCTCACCACTAGTACAGTCTCAGAGAGAGCCGGAGTTCAAAGGGATTCATCCCTCAGGATCTAGGAGGGAGGAGCAGCCTCCCAGGACTGTGCAGAGGACAATGGAAACGAAAAATATGGACCTAGAGGTTGTGCAAACTCAGAGGAAGTTGGGTTTCCGAAGGAGCATGCGATCTCATAGTGAGCCCGATATCAAGGAGATCTAGTTGGATCAAAAGGAGATATGGTCATCCAAAGGGAGTTCCCCCTTAGGTTTAAATGGGAGAGAGACATCTTCCAGGACTCACAGGCAATTTCATGGGTTGAGGAGGTGAGACAAGAGATATAGGAGAAAGAGGCTTATGAGAGTTGTGTACCTTCCCATGGAGGATCTAGTTGATTCAATAGGTTTTTATATAGTGAGGCAGATTGGATAGCAGGATTTGCTTCAGTGACCGAGGATGCGACCAATCAAACATATTTTTCCTCAGTGACCGAGGATGCGACCAATCAGGCTACTTTTTCCTGAGTGACCAAGGATGTGTCTAGTCAGACATAATAGACAATAGGATTTTCTCCAGTGACCATGGATGTATCCAGTCAGACAAAATTGACAACATGACTTATTCCAATGACATAGTTCATAAATCCATTTTCCATAGTGACAAAGGGAGTAGTCAGTCTAGACTATTGGAGTACAAATGAGGTGGTAGATTCATACCTATATCTACTATGAGCAGCAATGGTGAATCCAGATGTTGGAGGATGTGATACCTCCCTCGCTAAGAGTGAATGTTTATTTTTGTAGCTTTAGGAGGTAATCCCACAAGAGGCCAAGGTGTTAGGCATGTGGGATAACTTATAAAGAAGGATAATGAAGAACTTTCTCTTGATAGACAATGCAGTTGATGAATCCATATTTTGAAGAATCAATGCAACAAACACATCAAAACCAACATGGAATATATTAAAGAATGCATATGAAGGTGCAACCTTTGCCAAATTGAAAACATTAAGAAGAAAATTTGAGAATGTTAAGCTAAATAATAATGAATCAGTGAATGAATATATCACCAAAATTCGAGATCTTTTTAATCAAATGAGTTTCTTAGGTGAAGACATTCAAGAAACAAGGATGATAGAGAAGATTCTAAGAAGTCTCATGCCTAGATTTGAAATGTTTGCCACCAATATTATGGTCTATAAATATCTAAGTATAATGAGAATTGATGAATTTAGTGGTTATTTGCTAATTGTTGAAGAAATCACTACAATTAAGCACATGTAAAATTATTTTTCCACATCATATAGAGGGTGAGGAAGAAGCATAGGATAATAGCATAATCAAAGTTCTCAAAATCAAAAAATATACCTATAAAATTCACATAATTTCAATAATTAGCTAAATACATCCACCTCAAGAGCTAGAGGGAAAAGCCCAAGTCAATTTAGAGGAAGAAGCAGAGAAGGATCTCATGGAAAAGGAAGAGATGGGTCTCGAGAAAGAAATGGAGGACAATGTTATTATTGTCACATATTTGGTCATTTTGAGAAATATTGCAATGCTAAATTGTGTGATATGGAACATAGAGGTGCCAATATTATTGTTGAAGAAACCATAAATGAGAAGCTATTTATATAAATTTGATGGAACAAAATGAAGAAATTGAAGCTCGGTACATTGATTTGGGATTTTCAACACATATGACATGTGAGGAGGAATTTTTCACTAGAATAATGACAATTGTTTCAGTAAAGTAATATTTGGAGATGATAGTGCTTCAAAACATAAAGGGAAAGGTACAATGGAAATCCT
>SNQJ01S0094979.1:50027-72738 GCA_010110895.2 Picea sitchensis
AATAGCCATGTCATTTAAGCCAAATTTTCTAGAGACCATCCTATATATTTCTATTTCCATTTCTTTAACAATCTCCACATGTTCATGTGGACATGGCACCATCCTCTAAAGACGTGTAAGGAATCTGTCCGTAACCTCAACGTCAAATCTAAAATTACATGAGTAAGAGAACGTGTAGTTGAGCCTCATGAGGTAGATCCCTGCAACATTAATAGGGTGATAGAGTGTATTGTTCAATCACCTTCGATATAAGTAATTTCTTTTTATATCCCTCACCCCCTTTGTCCTCATAATATGTACATGTGGTTCTGCAATGTTTATAAGTTAGAAAAATATGTATTTCGAAGAATTTTTTTTTTGAAGAATTCTTCCATAGACAGACACGTGGATCCCCTACGTGGCTTCAAATAGTAGCATCTCAACGAATTCTTCAATGATGAAATTTCTCAACTGTAGTGCTATTTTCGCCAACAAACTTCCATGCACAATAGATATCAAGGAACAAAAAAAATTATGCCTCCATACAGAAAAAAAAAACTTCACACAAAAAAATTATTCACAAAAAAAATCTACTCTCACACATTTCTCGACACTCCAGTGAGAAAGTTGTACCCAGAGATACAGGTGCAAATAATAAAATTGCTCTGTTTTTGAAAACTACTGTCTTATGCTTTATTTTTGAAAATAAAAGAGATATAGAGTACCTCTGTTACAAACTGTAAATAAACAAAGGGAAACATAGCATCCTCTGATCCAAAAAGTGCCAAAGAAAGGCCTCTACAACAGTACATAGAGATACTTTCTCAAACGAAACATACATTCAAAAACTGTGTTTGCAGAAAATAACATATCATTTAAATAACAAATTGAAAACCCAACACAGCGGATAAGGAAGGAAAAAACATGGCAAAGGTTGATCAACAAGTGGTAGAGTTAGTTTCACAGCTGGAAATAGTGAGGTTAATGCATTCCGAAAACTTAGCATCACATTTTTCATTCTTCCCCTTGATGTCAAGTTTTTGTATTCCCAACAGTTATCTGAGTTTCTCCAATCGATCATTTGGAAGAGCCTTAGTAAAAATGTTGCCAAGCTGATATTCAAATTTACAGAATTCAAAAGAGATAAATTCTCATTGGACAAGCTCTCTAATGAAGTGATGTCGAATGTCAATATGTTTTCTCATGCTGTGATATACAAGATTCTTTATCATGGAGATAGTGCTTTGATTGTCACAATAGACTTTGATTGACTTATTGACTTTCATTACCAAGTCTTCAAACAATCTTTCCATCCAAATGACTTGTGTACATGTTGATGACGGTGCAATATACTCTGCTTCAGCTGTGGATAAAACAACAGTGGGTTTTTTGTTGCTGCTCCAAGAAACAAGATTTCCTCCAAAGAGAAAAGCATATCCAAAAGTGCTCTTTCGATCATCTAAGCAAACTACCCAATCTGCATCTATGTATGCTACAACATTGGAATCATTAGTAGCACTATAAAACAATCCAAAAGATTTTGTACCACTTACATATCTGAGAATTCTTTTGGCTGCCCGCCAATGAGTCTCATGAGGTTAATGCATGAACCTAGCAACCAGACTTACAACAAACATGATGTCTAGTCTAGTGGTTGTCAGATACATAAGACTCCCAATCAAAGATCTATAAAGAGTGGCATTACAAAGTGGAGTTTCATCTTCCTTTATCATTTTGCTCCCAACAACCAAGGGAGTACTCACAGGTTTACAACCTTGCATGTTAACCCTCTTCAACAAGTCTTCAACATATTTGGATTGACTAATGGATATACCTGCAACTATTTGTTTGATTTGCATACCCCAAAAATATTGCATTTATCCTAAATTAGACATCTCAAATTCAGATTTCATTGTCTCTTTGAACTCTTTCACAAGTGAGGGAGAGGTGCTCATAAAAATTAAGTCATCTACATATAAGAAAACAATGATGAAATCTGATCCCACAACCCTTTTGTACAAGGTACTTTCAAAGCCATGATCATGAAGATAGTTATCAATTCTAGAGTACCAAGCTCTAGGGGCTTGTTTAAGACCATAAAGAGCCTTTTTAAGCTTATAAACCTTATCTTCTTTACCTTTAACAATGAAACCTTGAGGTTGTTCAACATAAACTTCTTCCTTTAAATATCCATTTAAGAAAGCAGATTTGACATCCATCTGATAAACTGTCAACTTTAACTCAGATGCAATGGAAATAAAAATTCTTACTGTTTCAACTCTTGCTACAGGAGAAAACGTTTCCTCATAGTCAATGCCTTCTTGTTGCACATATCCTTTTGCAACTAAACATGCCTTATACTTTGAAATACTTCCATCCATATTAAATTTTAGCTTGTAAATCCACTTTACACCAATAGTGGATTTCCCTTGAGGAAGATCAACAAGCTCCCATGTATCATTTTTTTCGATCTGTGACATCTCATATTCCATGGCTTGCACCCATGGTTCATCAGTGAAAGCTTCTTTAAAATTAAAAGGTTCAACATGGGCAGAAGAAAAAAGAGCAAAATTGTCACCAACATACCTAGATGTCTCATATATTTGTTTCAAACTTCTTGTTTTTTTAGGAGGACTAGATGGAGGTGTTGTTTGAGTATCAACTTGAGATCCGGTTGACGGAGAAGATGAAGATGAATTTGATGGAGAACTCCTTGAAGGTAAGCCTAAATTTCTTACAACAGAGGGATGGAAAGATTGATCATTGTTATCAAAAAATAAATTTTCAATATGTGGGGTAAGCTCTTTATCTTCTCCTTCATTCTTATGATAAACTCCCCCTTCATCAAAGATCACATCTCTACTAACATAAAGTTTATTAGTAAGTGGATCAAAACACCTATAATCATTTCTTTCTTCTGAATATCCAATGAAAATACATTTCATTGATTTTCCATCTAATTTATGTCTTATTGTGCAGGAATGTGAACAAAGCATGCAAACCCAAAAATTTTCAGATGAGAAAAAGTTGGTTTTCTACAAAACCAAGATTCCTAAGGAGGATAATGTTTTACCATCTTTGTAGGTCTTCTGTTGAGGATATATGCATTTGTATGGACTGCATCTGCCCAATACATAATTGACAAACTCTTTTATTTTAGCATACATCTAGCCATCTCTACAATTGTTCTGTTTTTTCTCTCTACTACTCCATTTTGTTGAGGAGTATATGTAGTAGTTAACTCCTTCTTGATGCCATGTAAATTGCAAAATTCTTTGAATTCATCAGAGGTGAATTCTCCACCTCGATTAGTTTTCAAGACTTTCAAATAGTATCCTGATTGCTTCTCAACAAGTGCTTTAAATTTTTGAAAGCAACTAAAAGCTTGAGACTTCTCATTTAAGAAATAGACCCAAGACATCCTTGAAAAATCATCTACAAAGAGAAGAAAATACATATTTTTTCCAAGAGATAAGGTCTGCATGGGGCCACAAATATCTGCATGTAGTAAGGCCAAAGGTTCACTTGCTCTAAAATGATGTTGGGGAAAGTTGTCTCTATGTTGCTTCCCTACTGCACAACCTTCACATATCTTATTATCTGGTTCTATGAATGAAGAAAAACCTTTTACAAAATTCTTCTTTTGCATGAAAGAAAGAGATCCAGAATTAAGGTGCCCAAACCTTTTGTGCCATAACCAAGAATCATCAATCGAGGCCTTCAAGCAAACTACTTTTGGTTCCATACGTAATAAAAACATCATATTAATTATATGTCATAGGAACTTTGGCAATAAGGCCTTTGTTGTTAAAAATCTTACAAAACTTTCCTTCAAAAATAGTCTTGTAGTTTTTAGAATTTAGCTGCCCTATGCTAATCAAGTTATGCTTTAAAATTGGAACAAACAAAGTATCATCTATATACATAATACTTCCATTTTTTACTTTTATGGCAAGGGTACCTTTTCCCCTTACTTCTGCCTCATTATCATTGCCAAAGTTTACTTTTCCCTTCACACTCTCATCCAACTTCACAAACACGTATTTTTTTCCTGTCATATGATTTGAGCAACCACTATCTAAATATCATAGAAAATCATCTTTGGCATCAAAATTGTTACATGTGAGAAACAAAGTTTGAGAGTTTTGAACTTCATCTTTATTAAAATTTGCTTGAGAGGTGTCTATTTTCTTCTTAAAACAATAGCTTTCAAGGTGACCATCTTTATTACAATTGCTGCAATGAAAGTTACCTCTCCCAAGGCTGTTTCTTCTTCCTCTACAACGACCTCCTCTTCCTTGGGCTCTTCCACGACCTCTACCCCCTCTATTTGATGATGAAGAAAAAGTAGAAGTATCATTCATGGTAGTGGAAGATTGTTTCTTCTTGTCATCAACCTTGAACTTGCTTTGGAAAGTTTGATCTAGAGGTTCCTCATTCTTTTTCAACCTGTCTTCATGTACTTGCAGGCTTCCAAATAGATCAACAAGAGTTAGTTGTGATAAATCTCTTGACTCTTCTATAGCAATAGTGACTGGATCAAAATTTTTAGGAAGACTTCTCAAAAAAATTTCAACAATCCTCCTATCTTCAAGAGATTCACCATGAGCATGAATAACATTCACAATATTTTGAACTCTAGTAATAAAAGATTCAACTCTTTCGTTTTCTTTCATAGAAAGAGATTCAAAATCTCTTCTCAACATTTGGAGCTTGACAAGTTTTACATTTACAGATCCCTTGTATGCCTTCTCCAAGGTTTCCCAAGCATCAAAGGACTTATTACATTCTGCAATCTTAGGAAAAATTGTGATGTCAACTCCAGTTTGAAGGATGAACAAAGCTTTGACATCATTTTTCATGTTCTCCTTCAACTCTGCCTTTTGATCAACAGAGAAAGCATTGTAGGCAGCCTGATTATCTGGCTCTGGATATCCTATAGAAACAAGAACCCATAAATTTTGTGAGATGAGAAAAGTTCTCATCTTCATACACTAGTACTCATAGTTTTCCCCACCAAAAAGAGGAATCTGGTACTCTACAACATTAGAATTCTGAGCCATTTCTCCTTAAAAAAAACGTTGTAATCAACCAATGCTCTGATACCAAATGAAATATCTGACAAAAGGAATTATGTGCTCACAAAAGAGTCACACCCATAAAATGCAGATCCTAATAAACCAGTAAACAAAAAAAAGGATAGTATTGACAGAAATTTGACCACCAACAATAAAACTACATATGCAAATAGTAAAATTGCTCTGTTTCTGAAAACTATTATCTTATGCTTTATTTCTGAAAATAAAAGAAATACAGAATACCTCTGCTACATACTGTAAATAAAGAAAGGGAAACAGAGCATCCTCCAATCCAAAAAGTGCCAAAGAAAGGCCTCTACAACACTACGAGAAACTTTCTCAAACAAAACATACATTCAAAAACTGTGTTTGAGAAAATAACTTATCATTTAAATAACAAATTGAAAACCCAACACAGCAGATAAGGAAGGAAAAAACGTGGCAGAGGTTGATCAACAAGTGGCAAAATTAGTTTCACACTTGGAAATAGTGAGGTTAATGCATTCCGAAAACTTTCCTTCCAATCATAGATTTTACTCAAGGTATAGACCATCCATCCATTCAATCATGTATGTTGCATTTATGTATAAACAGCTGGACTGAAAAGTTATTTGCCTTAAATGTCGTTTGAAGAGTTTCGAAGTAACAAATTCAAGGGAAGTCTATAGTTGCTCCATCTAACCCAAGTCGACGTAACCAGTTATTTATATATAAATCCACCGAATCTGAAAAGCTTATATATAAATCTATAGTTTCCTCAAGTCTATAGTTACTCCATCGGAAAAGTAATTTCCAGAAAGCAGATTACTAAATTCTAATGCCAACTGGAGAGACTAATAACAGGAAGTTTTTATTTGAAAAAAATCAATACGAAAGAGAAGATCAACGTTCATATATCATGTGACATTTTACAACATAAGAAACGCCAACAAACAAACAGTGACACAGGGATTGATAAAAACAAATAAATAAGTGGGACTTATAAAATAAATAAAAGATACCATAAAGTGGTCAATCTGGCACAACAAATACAAATACCGTAGGTCGCTAAATTATAGATCAAAGCACAATAACGAAAAGGAAATGAGGAAGTTTTCAATCCAGATCAATGCAAGCGAGTGTCCACAGTCTAGACTTTAGCCTTTACGAGACAATTCGGACAAGTTACAGTAAGTCTGTACGACGGTCATAGCTAGAAGAAGAATTCCAACCAGGAGAGCTATACCCTTCCCGGGCTTCGACAGATGGTCCCAATACACATCCCAGAGCACCCTTTGGAGTATGCTCCTGTAATACTTCCTGATCAACACTTCCTCCAGTGCATCTTTGAGTTCGTCACGAGGTTCCAATTGGCCTGTGAAGAAGGGATGACATACGTCGTTCCACATCTTGGCTATCCACTCGTCGGTTAACACCAGACTTCCACGATGAATGACGTCACAATCCCTCAACACGCGAACGTCTTCAGCTGTGTCGATGATACAGTCCATCAATCCGACATAGCGCGTTACTTGGTCTCGTTCGGTGGCGTCGTTGAACTCCAACGCAATCATGTTCCGCAAAAACACTTCAGTCTGCATGTGGGATACAGTGATCCGCGGAAGGTAGAGCGTGCCCGAGTATTTGTCGAATCGAATCTTATGTGGCGGCTTGGAGAACGATTTGAATTTAATGCCGGATTTTACCAACTGCACCGCGTTGTACGCGTTCAGAAAATCACGTTGGCCGTTGTTTGTCGGATGTTTGACACAAATGCTCAACACCACTTCAACAACTCCTTCCAGAAAGTTCTTCGTGCTTTGTAATAGAGTTCGCTGATCTGCCACGGCGTCCGTCTCGTTAGCGTGCATATGCAGGAATGGCGAAACGAATGCGTGCATGAAACCCAGCAAATGCCGCTCCTCTGCCACGTCGATTTCATTATCATTATCTGTGTCTACCAAATCGAAATCAAACGGAGACAACACCGTGGACGATTTCTCCAGCAGTTTATTGAAGTTCTGATGGCCTGCTTCTGATTTCTGGTTGTCAAAAACAATTCTCAATACAGACAGTGGGATCTGATTCTCCAATTTGAGAATGTCGCTCTTTATACAGACGTGAAGCGTACTTAAACTGATCATGTCACGGACTGTTGTAGCTGACAGGCTGAATAAGAAACTTAACAGAAAGGATGCATCTATGGCCATCATTAGAGCGAAATTCTTAGAGTACTTCTCTTCCCTACTAATTATAGGGCAGTCATAGAAGCGCTCAATTTCCTGTTGCATCCCTTCAATCTTTTCAACTATGTCGTCCAAACTCTTGCCGTGCTGCCACAGGNCTATGGCCATCATTAGAGCGAAATTCTTAGAGTACTTCTCTTCCCTACTAATTATAGGGCAGTCATAGAAGCGCTCAATTTCCTGTTGCATCCCTTCAATCTTTTCAACTATGTCGTCCAAACTCTTGCCGTGCTGCCACAGGATAGTGGCAGACTGAACTTTGTACGCCTCCGCTGTCGACATCTTCAGCTCCGGATACTGATAACAACCACCTCCCACAGAAGGCGATTCAAAATCTGTGTCCAGCTTCCAGTGGTGGTAAGCACCAAGGGACAAACAGTGAGGAATATAAGCTCCTCGTTTCAAATTCATGAGAGCTGTAGCCACACGCGGAATCGCACTCGCGTTTGCTAGAGATTTCTTGTTATCGATCACATCTTTAACACTGATTTGACCTATAACAGCTTATTGTATTGCAGTATACGAAAGTAGGCGAGCTTTAGGCATCCCCAAATTTACATATTCTAACATTGCCAGTGATAAACTTTGTTATCCCGGATTTTGCAATTTGCAGCTTTTAAACGAGAAACTTAGAAGTATCATTTTAATGTTCTTTTCAAATTTTCAGGCGGAAGTTATTAAAAATAAAGTAATAGAATTGGAAAAATACGCTCTTATCACCAGAAGAAAAGTAGAACGTCCGGTCTGCTATGCTGTCCTCTTAATGATGGATCCCTTTTCCGACTTTTAAAATAACATCTCGGCTTTACCTTAACTAAAGAATTTGTAGGACCAGTGAATTGTCAATTCCCGTTTTCCAGTTGTTTAAAGTCGATGAGATATTAAGAGCGTTGTTCCGACAATTTGGACTCATATCACAATTTAAAAAAAGAAAAGACATTGTAATCATCTAATATTTAAATAATTCTTGTGCTTTTCGTCTGAAGGAAGGATTTTAAAGTAATAAATAATTATATTGAAAGGCTTACACCTATTGATAATGAGTATAATTAATCACCTTTTAATTTAAAATTTTAATTTGATGGTTAACAATTGAAGAAGTTGGCATATTCTTAGTCACCCTTCCAAATTAATGAATGTGATTTCCTTTTCATAACTTCCTTGTATTTTTGAATGCATCACCTGTTTACCTTTTAACATTTACCTAATCATATTAAGAAATCAATGTAGCACGATATAATTGCCACTTTTAAATGATTAAACTTTAGATTTAGCACATTGGCTGTAGACGCTCATTTTTTAATTGTGCATTTCATTTTCTGACTGTGCATTTCATTTTCTGTGCACGCCTTTCCACGTTCATCAACCACGGTTTTGAGTGGCTGTGCTAATTGATATTAAACAAATAATTGCTGTTAAAGAGACAGTGGATTCCGAGTGGTTTCCATATTTAGGAATCGATGTTATGAATTACTGTGCTTTAATAAAAAAATTGTGGGGTTAGTGCATTCTCAATTCACGTTTTCCAGTTATTAAAGTGGATAGATATTTAATTTCATTTAAAGACTCCGTGCTTTCCACTAGAAGGATTCCAACGCAACAAATAATTGATGTTATCTATATTTAGGAATCGATGTGATGGATCATTCTACATTTGATCTTCTTCTTCAACAATATTTGTTAACAAATGGACATCACTTCACATTTTCGAGGAAATATATGAGAATGAATGATTAAATATTTGAAGTATTTCACATTGAGGCACATCCTTTATATCGACAGCGTTGTATAAATAGATATATCATATATTTTTCTACAATATGCCAAATAAATTGAGCATTGGCTCAAACCAACCAACCTCCACATATAGGTACAAGTCTATATACACTCCATGTGTGATTTGATTCTTGATAATAAGATTTCATCCATCTTGATACATTATTCTATGCACCATGAAGGGAAACATATGAAAATACGGGGAAGAGATAATGAGGAAAACATATGAAATATGGGGAAGAGATAATGAGGGTTATAAAAAGTTGTTGGCTTTTCTATTCATTTGATTTGTATTTTTTAGGGTGAGTTTTCAAACCACTTTTCTTTCAACCATTTTTTTGAATTCAAAAAAATATGGAAACACTTCTGACTTCTTATGTAAGCATATTCTTGTTTTTGTTAGAATAATCATCAATGAAGGTAAGAAAATATGGTGCCTTTCCAAATGACACAGTGTCCATGGGACCACACAGATCTGAATGTATTAACTTTAGGCATTCTCTGGCCTTCCAATTTCTATTTGAGAAGCTTTCTCTGTGTTGCTTCCCCATCAATTTTAATATAAGAAAGCTCATTCACCATGTTATTCTTCCTTAACAACACCAAGTTCTAGAAATTTAAATGTTCCATTCAAAGTCTGCTATTCACTTCTTCTATAACTGTCAAACTATTTAAGTTGCTTGAGGAAAAGGTAAGTTTGAAAATCATGTCTTCAGTCATTTCTCCTCTTGCCACAACTACATTTCAATTTAACTTATCCATGATTAAACACTATTTATTATCAAACACTAGCTTATAGTTTTGCTCCATCGCCTATCCTATAGAAAGTAGGTTCTTTTTCAATGTCAGTGTCAACAAATTATCATCAATAACCTTCTTCTTTCCATTCAATGATAGGATTTCCATTGTACCTTTCCCTTTATGTTTTGAAGCACTATCATCTCCAAATATTACTTTACTGAAACAATTGTCATTATTCTAGTGAAAAATTCCTCCTCACATGTCATATGTGTTGAAAATCCCAAATCAATGTACCGANTTTAGGCATTCTCTGGCCTTCCAATTTCTATTTGAGAAGCTTTCTCTGTGTTGCTTCCCCATCAATTTTAATATAAGAAAGCTCATTCACCATGTTATTCTTCCTTAACAACACCAAGTTCTAGAAATTTAAATGTTCCATTCAAAGTCTGCTATTCACTTCTTCTATAACTGTCAAACTATTTAAGTTGCTTGAGGAAAAGGTAAGTTTGAAAATCATGTCTTCAGTCATTTCTCCTCTTGCCACAACTACATTTCAATTTAACTTATCCATGATTAAACACTATTTATTATCAAACACTAGCTTATAGTTTTGCTCCATCGCCTATCCTATAGAAAGTAGGTTCTTTTTCAATGTCAGTGTCAACAAATTATCATCAATAACCTTCTTCTTTCCATTCAATGATAGGATTTCCATTGTACCTTTCCCTTTATGTTTTGAAGCACTATCATCTCCAAATATTACTTTACTGAAACAATTGTCATTATTCTAGTGAAAAATTCCTCCTCACATGTCATATGTGTTGAAAATCCCAAATCAATGTACCGAACTTCAATTTCTTCATTTTGTTCCATCAAACTTTATATAAATAGCTTCTCATTTATGGTTTCTTCAACAATAATATTGGCACCTCTATGTTCCATATCACACAATTTAGCATTGCAATATTTCTCAAAATGACCAAATATGTGACAATAATAACATTGTCCTCCATTTCTTTCTCAAGACCCATCTCTTCCTCTTCCATGAGATCCTTCTCTACTTCTTCCTCTAAATTGACTTGGGCTTTTTCCTCTCGCTCTTGAGGTGGATGTATTTTTCTAATTATTGAAATTATGTGAATTTTGTAGGTATATTTTTTTATTTTGAGAACTTTGATTATGCTATTATCCTATGCTTCTTTCTCACCCTCTATATGATGTGGAAAAATAATTTTCCATGTGCTTAATTGTAGTGATTTCTTCAAAAATTAGCAAATAACCACTAAATTCATCAATTCTCATTATACTTAGATATTTATAGACCATAATACTGGTGGCAAACATTTCAAATTTAGGCATGAGACTTCTTAGAATCTTTTCTATCATCCTTGTTTCTTGAATGTCTTCACCTAAGAAACTCATTTGATTAAAAAGATCTCGAATTTTGGTGATATATTCATTCACTGATTCATTATTATTCAGCTTAACATTCTCAAATTTGCTTCTTAATGTTTTCAATTTGGCAAAGGTTGCACCTTCATATGCATTTTTTAATATATTCCATGTTGGTTTTGATGTGTTTGTTGCATTGATTCTTCAAAATATGGATTCATCAACTTCATTGTCTATCAAGAGAAAGTTCTTCATTATCCTTCTTTATAAGTTATCCCACATGCCTGACACCTTGGCCTCTTGTGGGATCACCTCCTGAAGCTAAAAAAATAAACATTCACTCTTAGCGAGAGAGGTATCCCATCCTCCATCTGGATTCACCACTGTTGCTCATAGTAGATATAGGTATGAATCTACCACCTCATCTGTACTCTAATAGTCTAGACTGACTACTCCCTTTGTCACTATGGAAAATGGATTTATGAACTATGTCATTGGAATAAGTCATGTTGTCAATTTTGTTTGACTGGATACATCCATGGTCACTGGAGAAAATCCTATTGTCTATTATGTCTGACTAGACACATCCTTGGTCACTCAGGAAAAAGTAGCCTGATTGGTTGCATCCTCAGTCACTGAGGAAAAATATGTTTGATTGGTTGCATCCTCGGTCACTGAAGCAAATCCTGCTATCCAATCTACCTCACTATATAAAAACCTATTGAATTGACTAGATCCTCCATGGGAATGTACACAACTCTCATAAGACTCTTTCTCCTACATCTCTTGTCTCACCTCCTCAACCCATGAAATTGTCTGTGAGTCCTAGAAGATGTCTCTCTCCCATTTAAACCTGAGGGGGAAATCCCTTTGGATGACCATATCTCCTTCTAATCCAACTGAATCTCCCTGATATGGGGCTCACTATGAGATCACATGCTCCTTCGGAAACCCAACTTCCTCTGAGTTTGCACAACCTCTAGGTCCATATTTTCCCTTTCCATTGTCCTCTGCACAGTCCTGGGAGGTTGCTCCTCCCTCCTGGATCCCGAGGGATGACTCCCTTTGAAATCTGGCTCTCTCTGAGACTGTACTAGTGGTGAGGCCACATGTCTCACTACTCATGGAGCCACCTACTCCCTTTAAACCTGTGCTACTAGTGGGGCCATATTCCTCACCACTGGTAAAGCTACCTGCTCCTCTTTCTCTATCTCTTTTATCTTGTTTGCCACAAAACTCATAGGATGGCCCCTCAGCCTATATAGGTTTCCCTCCCTATCTCCAAGAACCACTGTTGATCTGAAGCTATACCGTATATGCACAAGAAGTACCTGTCCATCTCAAAACAATACATGACATCCCTTCCTCTTAGTATCGGAGACTGAGAGGACACTCTTCCTGAGTTATGGAACCACAACACATTTGACACCCTCATTATCTCTCCTGACTCTAGTCAAAATGATATTGTACCGGATCCTCATACTGAATGCTTGGCTCCCTCCATACCAAGCTCCACACATAAGTCCAACCTAGTCTTTGTGGGAGTGTCAAACAACTCTTGTGCACCTATCATATGGAAAGATGCTCCACTATCCACCAACCAAGTTTCCCTGCTAGAGACTCTACCTAAAAGGATGGAGACCGACAAGATCTCCCTATGGAACCTGTCTAGAACGTCATCAACCTATGTTGTTGATTCCTGCTTCCTTCTTTCTCTTCCCCCCTCTGGGGTGGACATTGCGAAGCATAATGGCCAAATTCATGACACTAAAAGCATTTTATCTTGCTAATATCTTTCTTCTGTATAGGCTCTGGGATGCTTCTCTTTCGTGAGAATCTCTTATTCCTAGCAGACCTCTTTTGTATGGAGAACCTCTTCTTCCCCTCCTAGTGTGGGATACAAGGGCCTAGTTCTCATCACTATTACTCTTCACCATACCATCCTATTCTCCCTAGACACTAATCAGGTCTCCTCCTAGATACAATTAATCCATATCCTATCAAAAGTGGGCAATGTCTCTCGTGCACGTATCCCCTGCACGAATGGTTCCCAAGACCTGAAAATACCTAGTCCTTGAGGTCATTTTCTTCCCACAAAACAAGAACCCTTGCCTTCCAAGCTCGAAATTTGGTATCCCCCTCCAACCTTTCCTCAAGCTTCAATGTGTTCACCATCTTGACAGGCCCAGAATAAGAACAAAGACCAAAACAAGGAAAAAACTCTTCTAGTGTTGTAGCCAAAATTATGTCTCAAGATGATCCTCTTCTCTTCATATCCCAAGCTCTGATACCATGTCAATTTTCACATGCAACTCTATGTGACTAATTCCATATTTTAAAATTGCTTCCCAATGATCTAACAATAAAACCCTGGTTGTTATCACTGAACAACTTTACACTGAAATTATTGACTGAAAATATATGTAGTGGAAACAACAAGATCATAGATGAATCATCAATACACAAGAGACACAAGAATTTTTTTCTGCAACTTTATCCAATCCTTCAAACTTGAATACAAAACTAGTCCTCTCAGTGTCACCAAAAGAGTTCCGCAACAATGGCGCCAGTTCTTATTTTGTTCCCTAGGTCATTCCCTCTTTGCAAAGGCACCAAATGCTAGGGAAAAATGTGTGGGTTGCACCTATCCGCACCACTCTACGCCTTTGAGCCAGCTCTGAGTTGAGGATAAAACCAATCCTCTTAGCCAATACAATGTCACCAAATCTGAGGACAACCTTGTCCTCCAATAACCATACAAATCAGAAAACCAAACCTCAACAGGGAATTTAAAGTAGGGGATCATGTTTTCTTGAAGGTGAAAGCCAACAAAAGTTCCCTAAAGTTGGGAAATTGTTCAAATTTGGAAGCCAGATATTGTGGGCCATTTGAAATCCTAGAGAGGATTGGTCCAATAGCATATATGCTTTCATTTCCTGCATCTATGTCTATACATAATGTATTTCATGTCTCATTGCTTAAAAAATATATACCTGATGCTAATCATGTTATTGATTGGACTGTGATTTAGGTGGAGCAAGAAAGCGCTTTTCAGGTGCATCTGGTGTGCATACTGGACCAAAAAAGCAAGCAGCTCCAGAATTGAGCCATAGGGCTTGTAAAATTCCAGTGGACCTAGTACGGTCCTGATGACGCAACATGGGAGAATGAATATGCTATGCGGGTAGAGTACCCACATCTTTTTGAAGATTTTGGAAATCTTGTTGTTGTTGTGTAAATAAGTTTCATTGAGGACAGTGCAACAAAATAAGGGGAGGGGATTGTAACATCCCAAGGTCGAGCCCTTACTGAATCGTAATTATGTTTATAGGCTGGTGAGCCAAGTGTTTATAAGCTAGAAGACTTATGTGTTGATTAGGACGAAGATCCTAGATGCTTAAGGCTAGTGAGCCTGATTTTTGTATATGTAAATACACACATCATAAATAAAATTACACCACTGCGTGTAAACCAACCATGAAGAAAGAGTTATGGGGGACTAAGCTCCACTAAGTAGGGTAAGGGAAGGGTCTAAGTGTCTAGGAATGGGGGCTAAGCTAGAGGACTTCCCTCTAAAGGAATAATATTATATTATTATTTCCAAAAGGCTAAGGTTGGACCTAATCCGTGTTGTCCTAAGTTCCCGGGGAAAGGGAACGAGTGTTAAGTGCAGCTCATGCAGCTTCAGGAAGACCTGTGTCAACTTGGGTGCATGCAGTTATAGTTAGGAAATTCAGCTCGTTGGGGGTTCCTCTCGCCATTCTCACGACCCTTACTTGCTCACAAGTCGTCCTTCTTACCTGATTCACCCACTGATTCACACACTGAGCCATCCTCTCCATTGTCGACCTCTAAACAAGCACGCACCTTGGGAACCTACAGTCATACTTGAGTTATCCTGTGTATCTCCTGTGACGCACATTGCACTTGTACCTTGCCTAAGCCCGTGATGTGTCTTAACAGTTGGTTGTTATAGCCCATGCAGTTTCTTGATTAAGCTTGGCTTGCTGCCATCATCTATTCTATACCGAGATTTGTTGTTGCCTTCGCCTTACTTGAATTGACTTAGGAACTGAAATGAATAAGCAGGTTGTTAGGTTTGTAAGCAACTCTCTCCAGGTGAGAGAGTTTGTTGGGAAAGTAATTTCCCAGAGGGAGCCCAACGACAGCTAGAGTGCTCTGAGAATTCATGTTCGACCTATTGTTGAAGCCCTGGAAGGGAAGTGGGGCAACCGAAGGACTATTGAGCAGAGAAGGGGCACACTTCTTGGGGTGGGACAGGCATGTGGGGAATGTGAGGTTGTAGGCTGTAGTGTGAGATGGCTCTTGGGGAGAAAATATTTCCTGTTGATTTGTGCAACTTTCCTGTTGTCCTTGCTTAGCCTAGGAATCCCTTGCCCAATGGAGTTTAGTCCCATCTCGGGGGTGACCCACTATTGAGCATGATGAGCAGTGTGGTCTAAGGCTCGGAGGTTCGTGGGAGGTGTTATCACTTTGTAAATTTTGTTCGGCTGATAGAAAAAATGACAGAGGTAACTGTTTCAACCAGCTTTAGAGCTGAGGCACTAGCCTGCTCAACTCAGAGAGGGATTTCTCGTGTCACTTGATGTTCTTTAGAAATCAGTGGCTAGATTGCTAAAGAAATGGAGGTGCTGAAGAAATGGAGGTGACATTTGGGCTATGGAGTCAAAAATGAATAAAGCAGTGGCAAATCATTAGGACTATCTAGAGGAAAAGGCTAAATGAGGCAATAAGTCTGAGTTTTAAATTGAAATTTGCATGGCGAAAGACGAAAAAGGAGAACACATAAATGTATCAAAGCATATTAAAATGAATTCTAAATTAGTTAAGAAGAGAATTACATGAATTTAAATTGCTAAGTCTAGAGCATCATCAGATGAATTCCAGACTTTTAACTCTCCAATTTAAAAGAGGAAATTGTAAATGGGATTTCAAATACATAAGAAATACACACTACGAAAGAAAACAAAACTCAGATCACAGCCAATTAGAATCTTTTCATAAACAGTTCAAAAATTTCTTCTGCATTGTATATTCAGTTTAACTCCATGATTTTACAAAGCCTTCCTGCTACGAGGGCAGGCCCCTCTTCCCTTCATACTTTATTTATCCTTGGAATGATATATATAGAAAATTTACATGCGAGATTCAAAACGACTCAACTTCCCCACAGTTTTAAAGATATCTGTCAGTTACAAAATACCGACGTACAACAACTGAACTCTTATTTATAGAGGACGTTACAAGATAAACTGACACATCTGAGGTTTTCTGCCTTGAAGGCCACTTGTCAATAGTATTGCAAAATTCTCTTACACATACTAAATTTAACCCGCAATCTACTTGAGATTGGCAATTTCTTCTTTTAATGTATCAAGCCAAGCATGTTGATATTCCCCAATGCTTTTGACCGCTTCAATTTTTTCAGTTGTCTTCTGACGCTTGCTCTGTTTCCTCTTGACATCTCACACATGGTGTTCACCTGCGTTACAGTTGATGATTAAATCCTTCATGAGGGGATTTAATTTAATTTCTCTGCCTGACCATGGTTCGTCCACAGGATTTGTATGAAATTTTGTTGCTAATATTTGCACAACCGTCTTCTCTTTCTTCTTCGTCAATGAATTTGTTATATTAGTTGAAAATCCTGGTTCGCTGAAGGCTACTTGGTCTGTCGTATCCATTTTTCCTGGTTTTGCAAAAAGCACAAACTTTTATTCCTTAGTTGAATACTTCGACCTGTGATTACCGTGTTTTGAAATAGAACATTAATTATCCAACATAGAGTAATGTAACCCATGTCTTGAATGAAAATCGTAATTGAGTGCCAATCATGAACTACTGACAAGACTACTTGCAGGTACGTTGGTTTATCATGTTTGGCTAATCTATTTCAAATGATGAGCCTTTGAGTTAGTTATCTGGCAGTTCTTACCTGGCATCGTATAGACGCAAAGCACCTGAACGAGTGGCGTGAGGTGATTTGACCGGTCGTCACCCTTCCCTTCTCACACGTGAATTTTTGATTTGACATATTCAAATGACATTAGAACACATGACATCGGGGTGTGTTTGAATGGTTTTACGCTCACCCGCTTTTAGCCCCGATGTGCCTCTGAGGGCGCCATGTGTCCACAGAATGAAACCATGGTATTTTCCTTGGCCCACCCTCTAACAATTATCTTTTGCGCTACTTCATTGCCTGATATGTGTTCTGATCGTCAATCTGGATTGCTTCAAGATCTACGGTCTATCAAGTCCCATTACCTCTGTGTCTCCGCCAATTTTAACCCTGTCCACCATATGTGCTCCCGTTTGCTAGTTTAACCCTTCTCTATATTGATTTAGTGTTCTACCAAGTCTCGAGACTTGGATTCAAAAACATTGTTATGGTGATAACAGGAGGTCTGCACGCAGTTGGTGGTCATCTATTAAAATATAAGTACCAAATATTTGTTCTTTGTATGATGTGTATCTTGAAATCAAGTTATAATGTTGCTAGAATTGCCTATGTGCAATGCCTGTATGTTTTAATGTTATTTTTGCATGATTAGTGGCATGAACAGAATGTTATAGCTATTTAATTGACATTAGATAGATATGTATATAAATATATATATGGTATCAGAGTATGCAATTTGTTCGCTAGCATGGTCTGGCCTGTTGGTTAAGGCCGAGGATGTCACAAATTGGTATCAGAGCTAAGAGAGACGTCCAGGAAGTGACGTTGCTCGGCCTGTTGGTGGTTGGGGACGTTACAAAACGGTATAAGAGAAAGGACAAACGTCCATGAAGTGACATTTCCTAGCATGTTGGTGGTTGGGGACGTTACAGAAAAAATGGGCCTTACATAGGAAAACAAAGCTTCTAGGCCTTAAGCATTGTTAATAAGGTCTCCATTGATGACACATGCCCTCTCAATGGGTTCTTTCACCTGTCAGTGGTATGCCAAGTACCATTAGGTAGTTTTACACCAAGGGGATGGGCATAGGGGCCTTGACTATGGCTAGGTTACATGCCCTTAAAAAAAGGTTTTAGTGCTAAATATTTTCTTTTAAAACATGTGAAGGTGAGGGAGTTTTACATGGTTACTATTTTGTGTAAAAATAATGGGTGCACACTTTAATAAAATGTGTGTGCTTTTATGACCAAAACACATACACACACACATCTTTATAACTAAAATTTGAAATAAAAAAATTATAGATGAGTTGGCTTCTTTGGTTTTAGCTTTGAGAGTTTGTCTTGGTGGTTTGGAATGCACACAAGAAAATGTGCACTTATTTTCAGCTCCATTTTCAATGAGGTTTTTAAATATGGTCCACATGTTCATCACCATTGAAATTGTGCACACTTATAGAAACAAGGATTGTAGATTTCAAATTTATAGTTTTTTAAAAGAAAAAAAATGTAATTTTCTACTTTTTATTCATTTTTATTTATATATATGTCATAATATATGATCATTTGTTTTTACAATGACTTTTTATTTCCTAGCCATTATATGTTACACAAGTACCAAACATTGGTTGATTATGTTATGACCTTACATAAAGAATTGCCTTAACAATACACTAAAACTCCATTACCCACTAATGTACACCTTGAGCACCCTGAAACCACATTTAAAAAAATATATAAAATTAACATTAAAAAAAAACCGACCCACCAGAATTGATGGTATTAACAATTGTACACATTTATTTCAATAAATTACATCATTTAGAAGAAATTGAATTTTTCAGTATAGAATCAAATTCACCAGAACTGATGGTATTTACAATTGTACACATTTATTTCAATAAATTACATCATTTAGAAGAAATTGAATTTTTTCAGTATAGAATCAAATTCAAACTCGAACTTCTGAACTATGGTGTAAACAAACCAAACAATATTTTAGGATTGCATTGCATTGCTAGGTACATAGATATATAGTCCGACATCGATTAAAGAAACTCTCATCATCTGGGTATCTTGATTACAGAGAAGCTTTAGTGTCCATGCAATTAAATGGACACTGATGTATTGTTGCTTCGCTGCCCCGGGTGATACTAAATATTTAGCATAAGCACGAATGGTACTGTGAAGAAGAAGTTTCTCTCCCCTTGGGGGAATAGATTCTCTATATCTTGTTGTGCCTCAGCGTCTTACTGCAACCAAGTTTCAGTGTGTATGCTTTCATGAGAATCGAACCTGCATGAATTTCAGTGTGCATCTATTCATGAGAATCAATTTGTCTAACAACAGGCCAGTCAATGAGGTTTTTGTTTCCATCCATCATAACAAAAACATAAAATAACACAATATTTCCATCCGTCCCTCCTCTCTAATCGAATCGAAGTGAACTTGTGATCTGTTAAATATCATGCAACCTCAACAGGCTAACTGTACACTGCCAGCTGTCCTGGCCAACTGTACTTTTATATTCTTGATTTGCTTGAGCCTATTTAGCTCAGCTATTTCCCTTTGCATAGTACTGCTTCATAAAATTCTTCATGTACTTGTTTTGTACTCTTCTTCTTATACTTTAATATACTGTTTTCTGTTCTATTCTTTCTCTCTGCATTTCTTCCTTCACAATTTATCATGGTATCAGAGCTTCAGTAGTAAGCCTCTTCACATAGGTTGGAGAGCAATGCGATTCTCACAGCGCAGAGCTTACACAGATCACGAGAGCACGCGACACATACTTTTCACACGGCTTGGAGAGTTGTCCATAATACTCTCAAAAGATCCTCGTAGGAAGCTCACGCAAGGAAACAGAGCGTACTACGCTCGAAAGTTCGAGGAGCAGAAACACGAGAAGGAAGAAATATTAAAGAATCGTGAAAATTTTAGGATTCATCAAAGATTCACGAAGAAAACCTACAGAAGGTAGAAACGTTGAAGATTTCAAGAATATTTGTTCAAATTCGTCAATTCTTTGCAGAGAACAGAACACTTCAAAGAATTCGTGTAATTCTTTCAAATCTTTGAAAGAATCACAAATTTTTTCTTCCGCAGGAGAAAATTCCTTCAAATGCAGCAAAGATCACGTCTAAGGAGCAAAGAACAACCATCGTAGTAGTAAGATCCATCCTCTGAGAAGATCTGAGGCAGAAATCAAGTTCAGAAGGGATGAGGAGAGTGCAAAAAAGGCGAAAGAGTTTCAGCCATTAAATCTTGCATAAAGGACCGATAGTCGTTGGATTAGCGAGAAAGTGCACGAGGTTTAGTCCTCTGGAGCACACAGGAGAAATTTCGACTTGAAAAATCCTGAAATCATCAGGACCATCCATCAGCGCACACATGGCGAGATCTCAATGTTCCATTGACTTGCAGGGTGTCAAGGTTAGAGGTCTGCCGTGAGAATTCATGAGTCGCGAAATCACGAGTTATTCTGGACCATTGGATCGTGAAATATCGCGAGCCATCAATATTATCCCATCACAAATTAGGGATTGGAAGTTGGACGAGCGAAGGAGACTGCTCTCCAAAACCCTGATACGCGAAATCCCGACATCACAAATTGCGAATTCCCGAGAGGATTGTGAGCCATCCATCTCAAAGGACAGGTGGCAGCAGATCCAAGTGCCATCAAAATTTTGGCATTTCGGAGTTCGGGATATCGGAGGTCTTGTTGACGAAGGTCATGACACTCCATGGCAAAAGTCCCAAAATCGCGAAACGTCGAGGACCGTCCATCTTGAGGGGACGCGTGGAAACTATCTAGGCCTTCGGGGAAAGTCCCGAAAGGAAAGGCCATCGGCATTTCGAGAATCAGATTTTCGGGAGTCGAGAGACCAAGAGGCCACGTGTTTGAGTCGCGAAACCCCGAAAGGGACTGCGATCATATTAGGAGAGGTCATGTGGACCAGAGGTATAGCCCAAGGGGCTAACTGAAGTTAAAGCCATTTTGGCAAATCGACATTTCGGAGTTCGCTGTTTTAGAAATTCAGGGACAAGAGTTCTAAACTCGCGAAATCCTAAATGGATATGGACCATCAGATCATAGGAATATCTGGACCGTTGAATTGTCCAAAGGTGAAATTTCAGCAAATTGAGGGACAAAGAACCGGTGAAGGCATCGCGATTCCTCGATTCACGAAAATCCAACAACGCTTTAACCTTTATGCACGTGGTCACATTGAACTGAGACTAAGGGCCAATTCAAGGCTGATAAGCTCTCTTCGACAATCGACAATCAGCGTTTTGGCAATCGGAGGTTGGAGAGACAAGAGATCAGAGGACTCGTATAACGAAGTCTCGAAGTTAGAATCACGAAGCCAAAAATCACGAAGTCGAAACTCGTGAAATATCGAATCGTCGAGTTCCAAAATCACTGCAAGAAAGTAGCAGACTTGGTTTTACGCGTTGAAAACAGGTAAATAAGTTTTTTTTTTCTGTTTTGTTAAATTGTTTAAATATGGCGTCGTCTAGCAATTTAGGACCAACTTAGGGTTCGATTCTTCTTGGAAAGAACTATGAGTTATGGTCTCTTCGGATGAGATCCTTCTTGCAAGCACAAGAGTGATGGGATCTAGTGGATCATGGATATGTGGAACCAGATCCAGTAGACCTTACCGCCATGACAAACACGCAGAAAATTACTCAGGTAACTCAGAGAAACAGAGAAAATAAAGCCAAATTTTGGATTCAAAATTCTGTGGATGACTCGATTTTTTCAAAAATCACAGGTCCTGGTACTTCAAAACAGTCCTGGGACATCCTTAAATCTTCCTATTAAGGAAATGACAGGGTCAAAACAGTTAAACTACAGACCCTGAGGACGCAATTCGAGACTCTAAGGATGACAAAGCATGAAAGTGTGGATCAGTTCATGACCAGAGTCATGGGAATCGTGAACCAGATCAGATTGACTGGCGAAGCCATCGCTGATCAACACATTGTTGAGAAAGTCCTCAGAAGTTTACCAAAGAAATTTGAAATGGTTGTAACAACAATCCTTGAATCCAAGGATCTTTCATGTTTTTCAACAGATGAACTAATTGGTTCTCTGGTGACACATGAGACCAGACTGCATCTCACAGATGAGTCAATCTCCAATGCTTTCAAAACGAAATTCTCCTTCGGCAGAGGGAGAGGCAGAGGTCACCAAGAACGAGGGTGCAGTCACAGTAATCCTCATTCTAGTGGAGGTAACAGACAACAGTATCAGAATCAAAATTTCCAAGGTCAAAGACAACAACAACAAAATCAACATCAGAATTTTCAGCCTCAAAGAGGCAGAGGGAGACGATCAAATGAGAAATCAAGAATAAAATGATATTACTGCAAAAAGTATGGGCACTATGAATCTGAATGCAGGAAGAAGCAAGCAGATCAGCTCTCAAGCAAAGCACATGTGTCAAATCATATGGGAGAAACCTGAGGAGGTATGTTTCTCTCATGCCACAAGATTGAAGAACAACCTAAAGATCTTTGGTTGCTGGATAGTGGATGCAGCAATCACATGACAGGTAACAAAGAATTACTTTCATGCATTGATTCTTCAAT
>SNQJ01S0094980.1:0-31920 GCA_010110895.2 Picea sitchensis
ATAAAGCTCCTCCATGACTCATGAAGAAAATGCAGAGATACAAAATAAGGAACTGATGGAAAGTAAATGAGGAGATGCAAATAAGGAACTAATGGAAAGTAAAATGGATGAAAATAAGGAACATATGAAAAGAACAATGGAAAAAAAGTTGGAACAAATGGAACATAACATTATGGAATCCTTAAATGGTAGATTTCCTAAAATTCATAAGGTGTATGAAGGGACTCATGAAAATAAAGGTGGTATTCAAGTTGAACAAATTTCCAATAATAAGAATTTTCCATGGGGATTTAACTTCAATAATGGAGTTACTTATGGATGGTATCCAAAAGGAGTGAACCTTCCCAAGGTTGAATTAAGGAAGTGTGATGGAACATAGGTATTTCCATGGGTGAACCAAATAGAGAAATATTTTGAACTGCATCATATTATGGATGATAAGCAAAGGATTCACATTGCAACTTTGAACATTGAGATAAAACTATGTCAATGGTATCAATGGGTAGTTGAAATGAATCCTCCTTCTTCTCATTACAATTGGGGTTTATTTACAAGATACTTAGAAGCGCAATATGGGAAAGTTTGGGAACATGACTACTTCAGTCAATTGACAAGAATAAAGCACTTAGGTGATATGGAAGATTGTAATTCATAATTTTAGGTATTGTACACAAGGGTGGATGAAATAAATTATGAAAATTTGTTGCAATCTTACATGGGTGGATTAAAAGAAGACATTAAACATGATATTTTCCTAAAACATCCTAAAAATATTATGGAAGCTATGCAATTTTCCCCTCATATTCAATCCAAGGATAAGGATACACTCAAGTCTACCATTGGAGAAAACATAGGTATTAGAGATCATTTTTGGGTTCATAAGACAATCCTACCTCAACCAACAAGGTTGTCACCTCAACAAATGGATGAAAGAAGAGAAAAGGGACAATGTTTCAACGGTGACAACAAGTACAGTAAGAGGCATAAATGTGGTGAGAAGAAATTATTCTACATATACTGTGAAGAGGAAGAAGATCAAGAATTGGAACCCTCAAAATATCTAGATCTAGAAGATACTACTCTAATGATATCTTTTCATGCATTGGTTGGCATCAGTACTCCACAAACCCTCAAGATACATGGATACATAAAAAATAAAAAAAAAGTAAGAGTGTTGATTCATTCTAGTAGTACCCATAACTTCATCAATTACAAATTAGCAAAAGATCTCAATTGATTTATATTTCCAACACCAGAGTTTCAAGTAATGATTTCAGATGGAGGTACCATAATTTTTTTGGGGAAGTGGCATATTATTAAGCTAAATATGGGGGAGTATTTTTTGGATAGTCCCATGATTTCCATCCAAATGGGTGGTGTTGATGTTGTATTAGGGGTCCAATGGTTACAATCATTGGGAACAATGGCCCTTAATTTTCAATACATTTTAATAATATTTTCCTCAGAAGGAAAGGAAATTGAGATTAAAGGTATCCAAGGGGAATCTTCTAAGATGATAAACTCTAATAGCTTAAAACAATTACTCAAAAAGGGACACCATGGTGTAATTTCACAATTGTACTCACTAGATGTTCAAACATCTATATCCTCTACTCTAGTGGATCTCCAAATAGTCATCAACAACCATTCCAAGATATTTGGAGAGATTCCTAAGGGTCTTCCAGTTGCTTGAGATCATGATCATGCTATTTATTTGCAACTAGGAAATGTACCACCTAAAATTATGACTTACAGGTATCCATATGCACATAAGATTGAGATTGAGCATATGATCCAATAAATGTTAGAGGAGACCATCATTCGACCTAGCCAAATTTCTTTCTCTTCACCAATAGTGATGGTTACAAAGAAGGATGGTTCATGGTGTACGTGTCTAGATTATATATAGCTTGACAAAATGACCATCAAAGACAAGCTTCATATTCTTGTCATTGATGAATTATTAGTTGAATTGGATGGGGAAATTTTCTTTACTAATTTGGATCTTCATTCCGGATATCATCAAATCAGAATGAGGCAAGAAGGCGTTCCCAAAACAACATTTAGAACAATTGAAGGTCTTTATGAGTTTTTGGTTATTCGATATGGACTTCTTAATTCACCTTCAAAATTTCAAATATTGGTTAATTATGCTTTCAAATCCTTCTTTATAAACAATTTGTTAGTATTTTTTGATGACATATTAATCTACAACAAATCTTGGGAAGATAATCTACAACATGTTGATAGATTATTACAACTTTTGAAAGAGAAATAAATTTATACAAATCCTTCCAAGTGTGTCTTTAGGGTTCAAGAAATGGAATTTTTGGGTCATACTGTATCTCATGAAGGTGTAAAAGTGGACCCTTACAAAATTAAATCTATGAGGAAATGGCCAATTCCCAAAACCTTGAAGAAACTTAAAGGATTCTTAGGATTGATAGGATATTACTACAAGTTTTCAAAGAAATATGGTCAAATAGTGGCACCTCTAACAATATTATTAAAGAAGGAATCATTTTCTTGGACTCTAGAAGAAACCAAAGATTTTGAAAAACTTAAGGAGGAAAACATTTATTGTGGAGTGTGATACCTCGGGCCATGGAATTGGTTCAATTTTAATGCAAGAAGGAAGGCCCCTTGCATTTGGCAGCATCCAAATTAAAGGAAAAAACTTACTCAAACCCATTTATGAAAAATAAATGTTTTCTATACTACATGTAGTTAAGAAATGGCTCCCTTGCCTAGTAGGAAGACACTTCAAAGTAAAAAAAGATCACGATAGTTTGAAGTACTTCTTGGATAAATGATTATCTTTAGAAGAGAAACAACATTTGTTTACAAAGATGATAGGTTATGAATTTGAAATTATCTACAAGAAAGGAAAACATAATATTGTCGCAGATGCACTTTCAAGGAAAGAAGAAGAAACAAAGGGTTCACTATATGTTGTTTCTACTCTGCAATCTAATTGGGTGGAAGAAGCAATGATAGAATAGAAGCAAGATCAAGAAATATGCAATATCATTCAAAAACTACAAGAGGACCTCATCACATTAGATACATTTAAGTGGAAGATTGATTTTCTATGGTATCATGATCACTTGTATTTATTTAATAATTATGAACTCAAACGGAAGGTCCTTCTTGTATTGCACACTTCTCCGATATGAGGACATTCAGGGTTCTTGAAAACTTACCATAGGATCAAGAAGAATTTTTTCTAGGAAGGTATTTAAAACTAATGTTCAATACTTTGTGTCTAAATGTGTGGTATTCCAACAGAATAAGAGAGATACAATCAAGATGTCATGTCTCATACAACCATTAGCTATACCAAGTCAACATTAGGAATAAGTTTCAATGGATTCTATTACAGGTTTACCCAAATCTGAAGGAAAGAATGTCATCATGGTAGTAGTAGATTGAATAACAAGGTATGCCCATTTTTTCTCTCTTTATCATACTTTTAAAGAAAGTACAATACCCACATCATTCATGGAAATAGTCCAAAAGCTACATACATTCCCCAAGATTATTGTAAGTGACAAAGATCTAATTTTCACTAGAAATTTTTGGAATGAATTATTTTCTTGTTTGGGTACTCAATTGGCTCATAACTCATCTTACCATCCTCAATCTGATAGGAAAACTAATATTGTGAATACATATATAAAAGGATATCTTTGTTTCTTTACATATGATAAACAAATACAATGGGTCAAGTGGTTTCCCTTGGCAGAATGGTGGTACAACACATCCTTCCATACTTCATCAAAAATGTCCCCATTTCTAGCACTTTATGGATATCATTCTCCATCCATTACATTTCCCTTGAAAGGGACTACACAATTTCAAGCAGTGGAGGACCACATCTTTTTCTACCTTGAAAAGCGTGCCACATATTTAACTGCCTCATAAAACTTGTCACATATTTTAGGTGGTTTTTCGGTACATGGTTTCTTTGTCGATGGTTTTCTATTTCCGGTTAAGGAATTAGGGTTGTTGACTAATCCAAGTCATTGGGTTAGGGTTTTGGATTTCGCTGGCTCCTATATGTGTATTGTATTGTAAACAATGTATCACTATGAATGAATATAGAATATCTTGGTTTTCCCGGTTTGGGTTTCCAGGGGAAAAATCTCTGTGTAATGTTTGTATTTGCCAATTGTATCTTTTTTGTTCTTTTACTGTATATTTGTTTACAATAGATATTGTACAAGGTTAAAATCTACAGTATTAAGATCAGCTAGAACAAGAAGACAAAGAGAAATAAGTCTACAAAAAACAAGACATCCCTTGTTTGTCACTACTACAAGAGGAAAGGCCATAACAATGCTAGTTGTTGGTGTGCCAAAGTATGTCCCTTTTATTTGAAGAAAGGCCATCTTAAGGAATCTTGTTGAGTTTACCCTAAAAAAAAAAAAAAAAACCTTCCTACCATAAGACGAACTATTTTTATATGAGGAATGGCAAGAAGGATTCCCCAAACCAAAAACAAAATTAGAGGCACTTGGAGAAATGAACGGTGTCAAGTAGTACATACAATAGTGCCAAGAATGTTTTCCACCACAACAATTTGGGTGCCCATTATGAAGTAACGTATATGTGTTGGTGAAGTGAGTGGGATATATGTCTCTCATTTATGGACCATATAGGTTATTTTTCTTTGTAAGGTTGTAAGTATTTGTTACGACGGAAAAAATCTCTATGGCCAAGGGTAAACCACAACAGATAGGTATGACTGCAGAAATCAACTCAATTCCAACATATGCTATATAAATTAATGTGCAAGATAAGAAAGAGGCCTACCTCGATCCAACGTTTGATGATGTTCCATCGTTGAGCACTTCGACCCAAAGCTTTATACCTACAATAAGTTCTTAAAAAACAAGTAGAGAAAGTACATAGTGATGATATAAAGGGGTTAGTACATCATATAGCATAATCCATTAATAACCATTACAAACATGCCTATGGATAATAATCATATATTTGCAACATACCAATAGGAAGGGAAAGGAGTATTTCTATTAATAATTGATCAGCAGAAGTGACAACATTATAGACTTCCATGTCGACATGGTTCGAAACCAAAAAACCAAGTTCCTTCCAACTGGGCCTCCACCACTTTAATCCTCCACCAAAGGCAAGCTCATAAGAGAGAGTCAATGAGGTTCTCTCAACAATAGGGAAAGAGATTGGGGGTTGAACATAGTGTTAAGACTTGAGGGACAAAGGGATGCAGACTTAATATGAAGTAATTTCTCCAGAGCAACTTTGCTCTCAAAGTTGAATGCTTTCTCCTCCTTTTCCATAGCTCGAAATTGTTCTTTTATAGCCTTCAGAATGCAACTGAAGTGCCGAGTCGGAACGTTTCTAGTATGTGTAAGGCCAAGGATCAGAGATCTTCTGTCGTGACATGGAAACCCGACCTCATTTTTGTATTTTCTGGCACAAATCCTGGTGTATGCAGGCTGTAGTGGAGCAACCAACGTATACACATCTTGCATAGATGATAGGGAGCATATATGTGGAAAAACATATATTTTTGGCTCTGGATTCATCAAAAAGGGATGACAAGTCTGCATAGGGAAATGGAAAAAGGCCCTCTGTGCAAGATAGAAATGGTGACGCAAATATTGTTATAACAGATGCCCCCTAATGTGTGAGATCAGAGGAGTATCCGCGATGGCCAAAATACATTATAAATAACCCATAAGTGGAGTGGTAGAGAAACAGCTAGACGAACTCAATTGCTTATTACATTATGTATTGACTTTGCATACATGGCTGCCAAGAATACAATGCAGATCCATGTGGAAAATATACCAAACAAGTGTTCATGGCCATGAATAGGAAAATATAAATGTGGTTGCATGCCAAAATCCGTCATAGTCACGAACAAGGCCCAGTGAAACCAATCTCAAAATCATTCTGAAGATTTATGTATACCATAGAGTACAAATTGATCTCCCATGATCACTGAAGTCAAATGGGTGTTGGTCCCATGAAAAGGAAACAACAACTCAGGAAAGCTGCGGCCACAGAGTGATGTCTTAAAGTTTTCTACACAATCTGCCAAGGTGAAAGTCTACATCATGTGAAAAAAGGAGTTGAGGTCGAACATGATGAGACATTGTTTGATTACCGATCATTGAGGTATGTCGTTAACAAATGCGAGACAACATACCAATAATGAAAGTAGGTATCAAGGCACCGAGTACATTTCTACAAGTGTGAATAAAGGAGTTGGTGTTGAACACTTGAGAAATCCATTGATCAGGAGACATTGATGTATTTCCATCTGTCAATGGCGAGAGATCCTGTCACTAATGACTGCAAGCCTCAAGGCACTCACAAAACTCTAGGTCCCATATCCAAAATAAATGAGCTGAAGTCGATGGAAAGAGACCCACTGAAAGGAGAGCATTAAGGATTCTCTCATCAGTCAGCACGAGGAACAAAGCAGGATCTTCATGATTTAGTGGAGATCAGACGAAGAACATGTTCACGAACCAATGACCATGTGTGTCTTTTACGTGTGCCAAATGAAAGCGGTACACGAAAAAGACCCTCTGAATAAAAGCCAATGATGAAAATTGCTGACAAAGGTGATGAAACCACCAATAAGGCGAATGGAAACCAAGACACTGCACGAATCCCAAAGTGTGAAATATATGTCTTGTCGTCAAACACAAGAGAAACCACCCAGTCAACAACCATTGATGAAGTGTCGATTGTTGGGTTCAAGGTGACCTACCAATAATGAAATTAAGGCCACGGTACATGATAATACCATAGTATCATGTGATTCTGAGACAAACTGAGGGTATGGCCGACATGCAAAGTCAAGATTTATGAGGATTAGTCGACACAGGTTGATAGAATTCCTTTGAACAAGAGAATGAGACATATGGTGGACTCCGACAGCATGGACTCAATGATGTGACTATTAAATGTAGGAGACATCAATAATGTTCTCTATAGGGACTGAAAGAGTAACCAGTCGGTAGAGAAAACACTGTAACTATATCAGCTTCCTAAGGCCATCCTAAACCAAAAATTATGATGACGCAAGGACTCAATAACTTTGTGCTCTGTTCAAAGGTGACACGACTGCTGCCAATTACAATATAGTACTCCCTTCCAGCCCGTTGTTTTTTGTTTTTTCATAACAAATGAATGTTATGATATAGAGGAGGGAACGAGTGTCGCAAGTAAGAAAAATTATTTCCAACAGTGGAATGTACCTATGTTCAATGCAGGGGAATGCATGCAGGATATGGACACTCGGGATGATGTTCCCTCTAGGGTATAGGGTGTCAACTTGCGAAGGATATAAACAAGGCTTTGCTTGGTTGAGGATGCAAAAACAACTTAGGCAATAGTTTATAATGCAAAGAGAGAACCGGATAAAGGCTCAATACTATAAGCAAGGGCATGAGATGCAATCACAACTTAACGCCAGAAAAAATCATTTTTTATGTTTTTTAGTCTACTTGGTGTGAAAAAGGGGTAAACTTGTG
The DNA here is from genome assembly GCA_010110895.2 of Picea sitchensis. Taxonomy (NCBI): domain Eukaryota; kingdom Viridiplantae; phylum Streptophyta; class Pinopsida; order Pinales; family Pinaceae; genus Picea; species Picea sitchensis. Next base: position 7,533 of record SNQJ01S0094980.1, read on the forward strand.
CCAAATAGATGTCTTTTCAAATCCAATTTACGAGTGTGAAAAATAAAAGTTCACTAGGCAATGTTTTCTATTATTGTTAATGAGTCAGAAAAGAGATTAACTAAGACTCATGACCTTTCAAATCCAATTTTAATGAGTGTGAAAGGGACAAATCACTAAGCAATCTTTTCGATTTTTTAAACGAGTCAGAAAAGAGATTAATTGAGACTTGTTTTTGGGAGTCCGCGGGTAATACGACCACATGTGTATGAATGAGAAATGAGGTTCATCATAAAGTCATGTATCGAATTATAATGGACTCCCGATCCCAAGGAAAAAACTCGGCATGGGCACCAAATCACAGAGAGGATCTAACTAGGGTACCCATGTTTGGTAAGTCTCTACCATTTATTAACGATGCTACTTATAACAGATGGAGGGTCATGTGTCACAATAAGTGGGTTTGTAACTAAGGTGTAAAAAGAAATAGTCGGAGGATAATGTGAAATGCACGATGGAATAAATACCTATCCTATATTCTAGGTTATGAAAATACCTACCTGAGGAGACGAACGACCAACCATGACGTTGAAATCCGCAAGAAAACTGAGTCAAAACTACAAAACTAGCTTAAAACCATTCTTGAATTAGTCCATTAGATTAAAAAATAGCATGAAACTATTTAAAGTGGGTAAAAATAATTTATAAATAGTAATAAAATAAAAAATTACTGTATCATTTTGATTTTTACCCAAATAGTGCAATTTGGACCAAAAATACCTCCAGGATTCAAATGATGATTGCGAGAGAATCGGGAAACGAAAACACGAACTGTCTGGATCAGGTAACTCTTCATCTCATCCTCTTCAAATTCAGTGGATTACATCTTTGAATTAGGTTTCCATTTTTTAATTTTTGAGGGCATAAATTAGGACTTTAGGTATACGCGAGTTTCCTTGTGTAGGTCACGTCTACGACTAGGTATACACCCTTATTTTAACCATAGGGAGCATTTATTGAGCAATACACGTGATTGTGGGAAAGTAAGCCGCGTATATGTACACAATTGGCAAAAAAAAGTAGCTCTTAACTCAAAAATTGATTTATTTTTTGTAGGATGGTCTTGGAATGGAGAGAGCGAGAACCTGAGGAGATAGATGCAGCTGTCGATCAGGATCCAGTGGCTCAAGCGGCTTTAAAAATATGTGGTTTGTACAAGTTTTGGGCTCTCAAAGGAATGAGGGCCCAAGTGAGGTTGTTGGAAATGTTGGTGGGTTATTTGGATCCTGATAGCGAGAGCTTTATCCTTGATGGACAACCGTTAAGGATCGAAGTAGAGGGAATCTACTTCTTGACTGGTCTATGATGCCGAGGAGAGGTTTTGAACCTCAAGTCATGCAGAGAAGGGAGTGGGATGAAGATCAAGGAGTATATAGAAGCCCACTGTGTAGCAGGGACTCCCATGGTGGGAAGTCAAGTCCCCATCCGGGAAATCAATAAACTCAGTTTGAAGATCATTATGCTCATGCTTACCAGAATCATAGGTTCAACCTCATTGCATCAAGCATTGAGACCGCTTATGTTTTATGCAGTGGAGTGTGTGAGACTCACTATCTATGATTGGTGTACCTCATTGTTGACCAATATGAATGGTCAGTTGACAGAGTGCAAACAGGGGGGTAAGTGAAACTTCTGGTTTGCCTCTATTCTTTGCAGCTTCTTTTTCAAGCGGGTTCCAGGTCTAGGACCTAGAGTGAAGATCCTTCCTAGGGGAACACGTGATCCAGCCATGGCGCGGTGGATTGAAGTCATGAGACGACAGGGGGGAGGTAGGGTGTCGACACCCTACAACAATGATTTTTTCTTCTGGTGGCAGAGACAAATCATTTCTCTGGACGACTATCCCTATGCGGGGATTTATTTCAGAGGAGACACAGATATGCCACTTCCACCAGTGGCCGCCTATGGCACCATAGGTAAAATGTTTTTACATATTTCATTTTTTTTTGTATTTTTGTATTTAAGGAACACAAATATTTTTGAATGGTGTTTGAATATTAACTAGATACATGTGTAATTGTAGACATGGTTCCACGACGTCCAGAGGGATTCCTTCGACATAGACGGAGGAACCCAGGAGATGAGGCGATGGGAGGAGAAGTGGAGAGGGTCCTACAAAATGCTTAGGGTAACCTGTCTCGTTTGACACAGAGGATTCCTATGGTTCAGGTAGAGGATCTACCTGAAGCCATGCAGTGACAGGTGGTTGGTGTACCTAGAGCATGGGTACAACTCTTCTGGAATCTCGCAAACACTGTGGTTTGCAATCATGATGCACATCCGGCGCCATAGGCGTAGATTTCTTGGGATATGTATATCGCTTGTATATGTATTTTGAGGGTTTTAGCTCCAATTTTTGTAATATAAACACCATATTTTTGAAATATATAAAAAGGGATCTTCGGCTTTACTTATATCTTACAATGTGTACATTGAGTTAATGGTTTTATTTTCTTTATTAATGTGACAAATGCCAATCTAAAACATAGTTAGAGTAGGCATCAGATACATGATTAGAACTCCTAGGAATGTGATAATCTATAATAAAATCAAATTGTCATTCTAAAAGACGTACCTGTAGGAATCGACGGAGTAAAGTAGGATCACGCATGCAGTAACGACCGTTAAACTGACATAATACTAACTGGAAATCCAGGAAAACTTTTAAAGAAAGAATAACATGCGAGATAGCATCACGCAAAATTTCTATGACGACGCTATATTCGACCACGTTATTCGTGGATGGCCCTAGGCATGCACCACCTGAAGATACCAGCAGACCCTTAGGTGCGTAAACCACCCAAGCGGTGGAAGCCAAGTTCCTTGTATGACGACTGGCTCCGTCTGCGAATCCTAGGTAGATCAAAGACTCTGTTGACATCTTCCAACAAAGGGAAAACGCGATAAGCAAGCTAAAGATAAAAGAAAATGAAAAAAGAGATGTATATATACTAAATTTAAATTAGTATACAAAGAGTTCCGCCCAAGCCTAGGGCTCAAGCGTACTACCTTTTCAAGTAGATCCCATTTCTAGGCTCGACCAACTTATTCCCTTCATAATATTCCAACTCATAGGCTCCTTTTTCTAGGACCCGTCACACGATGTAAGGACCATGCCACATGGGTTTAAACTTGCCTTCCCCTAGAGGTTCTTTGGATTGATCATATAAGAGTACCAAGTCACCCTCAGCATACAACCGGGGACAGAAAGACTTGTCGTACTGAACCTTAACATGTTTCTTGTTTGCCTCGATAGTTGTAAAGGTGTCCTGACGCTTGTCGTCAACACTCTCTAGTTTCACAAGGCGTCGCTCTAAATCCGAAGTGTCAGGTAGGAGCTCGACTGCCAAATTGTGAGAAGAGATTTCACATTCAATGGGAAGGATCGACTCCACACCGTGCACTGACTAAAAAGGGGAAAAACTAGTGGCAGTCTTAACCGAGGTTCGATATTCCCAAAGCGTGGGATATAGCATGATGTGCCAATTGGAGTTACTCTGACTAGCATTTTTTTGCAAAATGGTCTTGAGAGACTTGTTGACGGCCTCTACTGGTCCATTTGCCTGGGGGTAATAAGGGGATGAATGACCATGTCTAAACCCCAACTTAGATGCTATTTCTACCATCATTTCATTCTGAAAGTGACTGCCATGGTCAATGACAATATAACTCGGGATACCGAACCGGGCGATAATTTGGTTGAACACGAAGAAGGTTGCAGTCTTCCCATTGGATTTTATAGTAGGCATGGCATCGACCCACTTAGTGAAGTAGTCGATGACCACGATAATATGTTGGTGCCCCCCAGCCGAAGTTGGGTTGCAATCGACGAAATATACCCCCCACTTGGTGAAGGGACCAACGATAATGACTGGGTGAAGAGGGGTTGGATGCGAGCGCATTTTCCAAGTGAACACCTAGAAGGGGTGACACTTCTTAACTTATTCTATACAATCTTTAAATATAGTGGGCAAGAAATAACCAACTCGCAAGATTTTTTGGTTTGTCGCAAACCTGGATAGGTGACCACCACAAGCCCCTTTATGTCAATCGTTTAGGACTGACTCAACTTCCTCGTGAGTTAATAAACAATGCAATATATTAGCTATTCCTCAGAAATATAAAGTGTCGTCGACGATGGTATACTTTTTGGCTTGATATCTAACAAGTCGTCGATCATCTTGCGAGAGATGTTGAGCGAACTTCAAGGTTTGAAGATATAAAACAATGTCTCCATACCAGGGGTCGGACGATGAGAAAAGGAAAATGTGTTTTTCTGCAAATGAATCGACATGGATAACATCCTCGTCTAACCGTGGAAAATCGGATATTAACTCCGCAAGAAATAGTGATTTCTTGGAATTGGCCGAAGCAAAGTCAAGATCAAATTCGTGTAGGGTGACAATCCATTTATTATATTTCTCGCCTATGATATGCCTGGTGAGGACGTATTGAAATGGATTGACATTAGAAGCCACAGTATTTTTGCAAAGAAATATATAGTGACGTAAACGTTGGACTGCATGAACGATAGCCAAAGCTAGCTTTTCAACATGAGAGTAATTAAGCTCAGGGCCAACTAGAATTTGACTAAGATAGTAGATGACATGCTCATGGAGATCATCATCCTCCTGAACTAGAACCATACCGATCGTCTCAGCAGATGCGACAATATAAAACAAGTAATCTCTACTGTAATCAGGGGATTTCAGTAGAGGGGTCGATACCAAGGCTTTCTTCAAAGTGTCGAAATACTCCTGGGCTCGCTCATCCCAGATAAAAGGAGTGTCTTTCTTCATGAGGCGCATGAAACCCTTAGTGATATTGGCATAGTTCACTATGAAACAAAGTAGAAAGTTAGCTTTCCCATGTAAACCTTGAAGTTGTCTAATTGTGCACGGGGGAGGCAACTGAAGTATTGTCTCAACCTTAAGACGATCTACCATGATCCCGTTCTCAAAAACTAAAAATCCTAAGAGATGACCAGACTTAAGGCAGAAGATGCATTTATGAGGGTTTAACCGGATTCTATAGTAACGACATATTTCAAAAACTAGTCGAAGGTGTATAACATGATCCACTCTCTTGCGAGAGTGAGCAGCAAGATCATCAAGGTAGGCTTCGACTATGTGCTTGAGATCATGAAAAGTGAAAGTCATGGAATGTTGGAAGGTTTCTCCAATGTTTTTAAGGCCAAAATGCATTTTCCAATATGCAAAAGTACCCCGAGGACATATAAATGACGTATTGTGTTGGTCCTCAAGTTTGATCTGGATTTGGTTATATCCCAAAAATCCGGCCATAAAATAAAATATCTGGCTTCCCGCACACTCATCAAGAATCTGATCAATGAAAGGCGTGGGGAAGTTATCTTTAGGACAAGCCTCATTCAGGTCATGAAATTCCATACACACATGGATGGTTCCTTGCTTTTTATTCATGAGAACGGGGTTGGATATGCATTCAGTCAAGGGAACCAGGTAGATGAAGCCAGCATTAAGTAGCTTCTCCACCTCTTCCTTAATAGAAAGGGCCTTCCTCGGATTTACAGATCTAAGATGTTGTCAAACAGGTTTAGCATCTAGATAAGTCCTAATATCATGTTCGACAATACGGGGGTCGATCCCTAGCATCTCTTCGTATCACCAAGTGAATACATCTCAAAATTCTTTAAAGAGTTTGGTGTAGATCATAATTTCTTCTGGCGAACAATCTGCACCTATATTTACATTCTCAATATTGCCAAGGGTACGAGAGATATCGATCAAGACGGTAGGAGAAATACTCGCCATATTTCTCTCAGCATAAATGTCGTGCGTATCAAGTGGAACTACGGCGTGACCGACTATCTCACTAAAGGTAAACCAAAAATCATCTTTCTCGATTCTTTCGAGACTTGGGAGAAAATATGATCGATGATCCATATCATCCCAAGGTCTCTCGGAACCATTCATGGCTTCCAGGATGGCTTCATCTGAATGCAAAGTCTCATCTAGGAAATCATGTGAGAAGGACAAAGAGGTGGCCCATACAGGCCTGAGAACAGGATCTTCCTCATCCATCGGTGAGGTAACAGGATCGGGATCGGCATAAGAGTCTAGAAATACTTGATACACAATATTTGCTACTGATAGTGGGATATCCATGCCATCATGCAACCGTCCTTCACCTAATGAAGTCGGGGAAGGTAGGGTCCATGGATCACTAAAATATGAAGTGCGGAAAGGTATGGACCTCCTGTTTGAAGCAGGCCTACTGGACATGGCGTAAATGTGGTGAATCGATGCCGAGAAGTTGAAGGTACCCATGAGGGAAGAATACATTCTGACATCAATATTATCAGTTGTCAACTGAGAATTGTCGATAGCAGGGATCGACGGTCCAACAGATGCATTAGGACTAGAGTACGCAAAGGATAACTGGTCGATAGTCATGATCTCCCCTTGATGAGGAAATCAAAGTATACGGAAAATAGACGATACAACAATGACCATAGCATAGGTCCAATTGTGACCTAGTAACAGATTATAATCGAGAGGCGCATCAACTACCTCTACTTCCACCTCTACTGTCATCCCCCCTAACTGAACCGGAAAGGCGGGGAGAATACCATGAGGGAGGAAGGAATGACTGTCAAATGCATTCAACATGTTCGACGACTTGGAAAGGGTCGGAGAACGGAGAGCTTTCCAATAGACTAGGGACATCACACAGGTGGAAGCACCTTCATCAACGATTGCTCGTTTGATAGTATACTTGGAATACTCCATGTGGATTTGGAAAACCACATGGTAGGGTAAGCAAGGCTTCACACTATTGACATCAAACTTGATGAGTTTCGAGCGACTAGGCTCTAGAGCTCCTAAGGAAAAGAGCAAGGCATTCCTCTGTGATGGACTTGTCTGGAGTACCTCCAAATCCGAAATCGCATAAGGTGTTTGGCCCAAATCCTCAATGATAGAGTAGTTTTGGATGGATCTAGCATTAGGGTTGTGAGTAGAGCGCTTAAGTACTTCTTTCGGAATACAAAGCGGTGGCTCTGGTTTCTAAATCTGTAGGTTTGTCCTTGGAGGAGGAGGAGGAGCTTCTAGGCTGGTACTAGATTTTGAAGAGCTATAATCTCAAGAATGGGTGGCTACATCGATTTTTTCATCGACCATATTGATACAAACATGGTCGACATCTTGTGACGGTGGGTTTTCACCTCCACCGGGTGCATTTATGGCATTTGAAGAGCTCGAGGCTAAGTGTTGATTGTGTGGGAATGGATTCGTCAGCACAGTGAGTGGTAGGTTTAAAAGTCTTGCAGCCTCCGCGAGTTTGGGGCATAAATGTGTAAGGTGGTCATCGGTACAAAGTTTACAAGGAAAATTCACCTTACGTTTCTCTTTATTGCCCTCTCTAGTGTTATCATTTTGCTTCCCATTATTATCTTTGTCCTTGTGTTTGTTACCATTTTTCCCATACTTACGGTTGTTTCGACCTTTCCCTTTATTCCCATCTGGCTACTGGTCACCATTTGGGTTTTTTGACGATTACACAGAATGTACATCCGTCGACTGGGTGGGTTTGGAGGATCCTGACGAAGCTTCCCCTCTGGTAGACTTCATTGTCGAGTTTGTGGGCTTTACGTTGGTGGACCCTACAATGCCATCAGCATGAGTTCCAAGTTTTTTCCTAGGATCGTAATTTGACTGTGGTGCTTCTAGAAGGAGGTGATATAACATCCCAGACTGAGCATATATTAAATCTAATTGTTGGGCTCTAAAGATAGCTTCTTCCTCATTGGAGACCCCAAAATTAGCAATGTCCTTCGAGATAGGAGGATGAAAATACTTTAGAAACCATTCTAGAAGAAAGGTCGGGGGTATGGGGGTCTTAATCAACCACCTCTGTCTACGCCACTCCTGGATATGATCTGAGATATGAGTGGTGGTGTCCTGGCATAAAGTCGACAAAAGTTTGAGGCCGGCATCATAACAAATGGGCAACTGAAAGTGGTTGACAAAGTCCACTACAACATGATTAAATGATCCATATGTTCCCCTGGGTAGTGAAATATACCATTGTGAAACAACTCCAATGAGAGTGCTTTGAAACAGTCGTAATCTAATGGAATCGTGGTTCAGGGAATTCGATGATCACCAAAGGTGAAAGGTAGTAACGTGTTCACCAGGGTCCTCTCCATTCTTACCCTCAAACTTTGGAATGTTTTAAGGAAGTTTGGTGGGGATGGGGGGCCATGAGCGATCATGAAGTACCAAGTCGTTCATTAACTTAGCCAAGTCTGGAAGATTGAGCATGGCCAGAAAAGGGAGACGGGGTTACGACATATGGCCCCATCCTCCCGCGAAATATTGTGTGTTGGGAACTGAATTCCATCCAAGGTTCAGGTAAGTACCAAATCCCTGTCCGGAATTATAAGGCTCTCCTCTGGGCTGATTTGTATAGGATGGGTTGCACATCATTCCAGCAGGAATGTTCTGATAAGGATTATGAAAATTTCCCCCAGCCGAATTATATCCGAACTGGGGGTTGTGAAAATTTCCCCCAACCGGATTGGATCCAGGTTTGGGGTTACCCAAAGTGTAAGACTGAACTCCTCCAGATGGGAATCTAGAGGATTGAAGTGGATTCGTCATACCAAAAGTATTGGTCGGAATCGACACCGAGGGGGTAGGGATGTAGGGCAAAACTTGTCCACCAGCTAGGTTGTTCCATCAAGCCATAGAAGGATTAGATTTGGGTTCATGAAAAGGGGCACTTCCTACATTAGGATTTGTTTGGAAAAATGAGAACTACCAAATGGGAAAGGAGTGTAAGGAGGTGTAGTGCCCCCAAGTCCAAAGCTAGAGTTAGGGCCAGCAGCTGGGATAACAGTCGAAAACTGTGACGTCAAGTTAGGCATACCATAAGAAAATGGATGAGAAGCCATAGGGATGGACTGAACATTGTAACTCAGTGAGTGGCCAAAACCACCAAAAGGGTTTGAGGCAAGAGATGAAGCATTAACTACAGGTCGAGCCGTAATACCAGTATAAGCCTCCGGCCCTACAACTGTAGTAGTTGTAGGAGTTGAAGTGGTGCCATTAATTATAGTGGGTATGGGAGTCAAAGAACTCCCAATTTTCTGAAGACTTAACTCAGTACTCATCCTTGTGGAACCACAAGTTTGAAAGGTGGATGTGTGTGTACCATGCATGATAACTCTACGCCTTTTAGAAGGAAAGAACTCAAAAACTGGTGTTAACTGTAACAATCGATGGGACCGACGAGGAAGATGGTTCGACTCCACGATGACTTATGACTCTATAAAACAAAAATATATCCTAAGGCCAACTAGTAATCAAAGAGAATACCAAACAGTCAAATGGTCAATATGCATGCAACCGGGCTAAAGTGGTTGAGTGGCCTCCCTTGCTAAAGAAGGTATGTCTCGTTCAAGAGGGACCTGAGACTCCCTACTAAAATTTGGAGGTAACACAATCAGTTATAGGGGCCCTCGTGGGCTTAACAACCAGTCAGTCAGATCCCCCCGGAGAGGTAATCCTCCATAAAGGTTGTGTGATGTCTGACCCCTATCTAACCCAGGGTACAAACAGAATAACCCATGCAAGTAAACTATGAGATACCTAAGTCAAGAAACTAATAAACCATTGTATAACCGATGCACATGCGAGCAGTCGTAAGTCCAAATCATTGTATCGACAGGGTAGAAAATCCTGAAACCTTGAAAGCACCACCTCTCACAAAGGTATGGGTACTAGAAAGATCCCCAAATACGAATAAATCCACATAAATATCTCTGACGCTAGGTGAGTATCCAGGGGTTATCCATTCAACTAACTTTGCGCGACCTCGTGATTAAATCTGGTGTGAGCAGAGCCTCCTGATATTACCAATTATACAATGGACTTCTAAACTCCCTGTCTCAGACACATATGTTGATTTAATTGCCTTGGAGAAGTTTACTCACAAAATCCTATTCCAAGGCACTAAATCCTAGACTAGTTTGTGCACCCTAAAAAATAAAATCGTGACTAATCAATTTTAGTTTAATGTGTAAATTTTATTGGCCATGATTACTCAAAAGGGTATGGAAGAGAAACTCATGATGTTATGACTCTGCCAGAAAATGAATATGAATATAATGCAAAGTCTATCTTTAACTTTTCAATGAATGATACACTAATAAAAGAAGTTCAATTTTCAATTTCAACTCTGCAATTCAGAAGTAAAATGCAATCTTTCACTAAATGAACTAAGCTAATGATAAAGGATCAAAGACAAAAATATTAACCAATGCAAAATGCCTATTTTTTTGTATTTTCAATATATTAAAGAGAAAATGCATGGACTGTAAAGAAACCTAATATATAAATTCTACTATGTATAAATGAAATAACTCAAGCAGAATACCAAGCAGCCAAGCAAACAGCCCAGGGTTCAAGGACAACATGGATGAAAAACAAAGAGAAAGACTACACCCAAAAATTCAACTCCCAAAAGGTTTCCCGTCAACCCATAGAAACTCAACAAGCACTACCTAGACCTAAGAGGGCTCAACAATCATCAAATCTCACCCAACAATCACTAAACCAAGAAAACAAGCAAAGGGAAGTGGCATACGTGACTGTTCAGGAGAACATGGCATATATACACATCCTGTAGTGAGACAGCAAGCGGGTATACGCGACTGTAAGGGAAAAAGGAGCACATGGGCTTCAAAAAAAGGCCAGGCAAAGGTAAGAAGGTTGGAAACTTAGATTTAGAGTTAACAGAATCCGTCGAGCAGTGATACGACAAGAAACACAAAGGAAAAAGAGCAATGCAAGAAGAAAAAGTATGTCAACCATTAGAAGGAATATATCTCCCCAGTATGGTCACCATTTCTGTTACGAGGGGAAAACTCTCTATGGCCAAGGGTAAACCACAACAAACAGGTATGACTACAGAAATCAACTCAATTCCAACATATGCTATATAAATTAATGTGCAAGATAAGAAAGAGGCCTACCTCGATCCAATGTTTGATGATGTTCCACTGTTGAGCACTTCATCCCAAACCTTTATACCTGCAATAATTTCTTAACAAACAAGTAGAGCAAGTACATAGTGATGACATAAAGGGGTCAGCACATCAGATAACATAATCCCTTAATAAACATTACAAACATGCTCATGGATAATAATGATATATTTGCAAAATACCAATAGGACGACAAATGAGTATTTCTATTAATAATTGATCAACAGAAGTGACAACATTACATACTTCCGTGTCGGCACAGCTCGAAACCAAGAAACCAAGATAGCAATGGTGAGGCAAATCTTGCTATAACAGTATTTGGTAAGGAGATTTGTTTTGCTTGTCCTTGGGAAATATAGACCTCTACTCGTGGAGGCTTGAAAGGAATGGGATCTAGGGTTTATTTTGGTGTTTTTTGAAGTGGTTGGGGTGACATTTGAACTTGGGTTAGGTCTACTTGATGGGTAAACATGTTAGGATCTAGTGATGAGATATGAGTTTGAAGGAATGCCAATGGCAAGAGTTAATTTTATATGCACATTTTCATTTTTCCAATCAAGTTCAAATTGGTCATTTCAACATGAACAATGTAATTACATGTTTTTAATTATATGTAATTATGCATGGCATGTCTACTTATGATGCATAATCCACATAGACTTGCAATGAAAATAGATTTAGGGTTTTTTTTTTGCAATAGAGTGAAGCAATATCATAGATGTGAATCATAAATTCATTACTCATCTATGAATCTAAAATAAATGAGGTAGAACCTTCTATTGAATAATGTGTTTGTATTTATACATCAAGACTTCCTTCCTATTTTAGATTGCTTTGAAAATGGTTTCTAAGCTTACAAGATTGAAAGAAATTTTTAATGCATTTTGTTCCTTTCATATATTCTTTGCATTAATTACCAAGTTCTTTTATGTTTGATAAGAAGTGATAGGGTTTAATTATATGAATACATACTTTAGTCTTAGAATAATTATTTCTAACATCATTATCTTAATATATTTTTTTTTAATGGGAGACATTATCATCTCATGGGGAGAATATTTGAGTTAAGGAGGGGCCACTTTAGTCTAAAACATTTGTTTGGACAACCCACATTAAATGCCAGACAAACTAGATGACTCAAATTTCATAGTGAATATGACTTTGAAATTAAACATATCAAAGGCAAAGAAAATCATGTGGCTAATGCACTCATTAGGAGAGCACATGAGATGCATATTATAGCCATCATTATGTACAAGACTTATATGAAAGATAAAATTATTGAAGCAACAAATTTAGATCAACACTATTTGTAAATAAAAGAAAGGTTACAACAAGGCAAGTTACAATAGAAATTTAAAGACTTTGAGTTGAAAGAGGATCGAATCCTCATGTACAGAGGCAAGGTATATGTGTCAAATTCAATAGAGTTGAAAAATATAGTGTTGAGAGAAATGCATAGTGTTCCATATGTTGGGAACCCAAGATATAAGAAATCAGTTGTCATTGTAAGTAGCTAGTATTTTTGGCTAGGAATGAAGAAGGAAGTGGATAATTATATAGCTAGGTGTCTAGAGTGCTAGAAAGTGAGGACTGAACATAGAAATCCAGCTGGACTATTACATCCATTTCCCATTCCAAAATGGAAGTGGGAAGTTGTTACAGTGGATTTTATTACTAAGTTGCCTAGAAAAATGAAGCTGAATTATTCCATCATGGTAGTGGTGGAAAATTGACTAAGGTTGCACATTTTGTTCTTGTAAATATGACTCACAAGGCAACCAATATTGCATAAATATACATGCAAGAATTTTCTAGGATACATGGAGTGCCCAAGGAAATAGTTTTAGACAGAGATTCCTAGTTTACATCTAATTTTTTGAAGGGTTTATTCAAAGGCTTTGGGACAAATTTAAATCTAAGTATAACATATCACCAAGAATCCGATGGGAAAACAGAGAAGACAAATAGAATAATTGAAGACATGCTCAAAATGTATGTAATGGACCAACAATCAAAGTGGGAGGATTACATCCACTTGGTGAAATTTGTTTACAATAATGGGTATCAAGCATCAATAAAAATGAGCCCATTTGAAGCATTGTATGGAAGAAAATGTAACACACCAGTGAGTTGGGATAACCGAATAGACAAAGTTGTTATTGGACTAAATTTATTAAAGGAAGTGGAAGAGAATATGGTGAGGATCGGGAAGAATTTAAAGGTTTCCCAAGATAGGTAGAAAAATTATGCAAAAACGAGCAGGGTTTTCAGACATTTTAAACTGGATGAACATGTATTTTTGAAAGTGAAAGCGAAGTGAAGTTCGCTAAGATTAGGAAGTTTTCCAAAATTAGTAGCAAGATAATTCAAGCCTTTTGAAATCTTAGAAAAGATAGGGTTAGTTGCATACATGCTAGTATTTCCTGCATCTATGAGAGTGAATAATGTATGTCTTATGATATTATTAAAGAAATATGTGTCTAACCCTAACCACATAATTGATTGGACTATAATCCAAGTGGAGCACGAAGAAAATTTATGGGTGGAACCAATGCACATTCTAGACCGAAAATTCAAAGTGCTTAAGAACAAATTTGTTAGTTTGGTAAAGGTTCAATGGATCTACTATGGTCTTGAATATGAAACATGGGAGAAAAAAGAAACCATGTGGGAGGAATACCAACAAAGTTTTGTCAATTTTGAAGAAAATATAAGATAAAAATGCAGGACTCCATTTTGGGCAGCTAGAGTTCTATAAGCACATCTCATATTTTTCCTATCCAACCTGCGTTGGGAGCCATGATAAAAGAATGGTACAGCCTAGTGGACTGAGAACATGAGATTATGGTTGGAACTATTGTTGGAGGGTGAACAGATTACAAAATTTTGTGTTTTGGATATTATGATGTAAATTTGTATATGTTTATCGGCATAGTTTTTTGCACCAAGGATGGTACAATTTTGTAGGAGAGGGGGAATGTAACATCCCCGCTATAATCCTTGGTTTAATTAATGCATAATGTATGGTTGTGTCCAAACGATCTAATATGTGAATTGTATTTCTGAATGTTAATAAATAAAATGTGATGCCAACTATTGGTGTACATGGACAAAGATGGGGGTTGGGTTTTCCACAAGAGAAGGGAGAGTCTAAGAGGGGTCCAAGGGGGAAATTATTTATGGGTATTAATCCAAAACCACTTTATTGAATTTTATTATCATTGGGGACAACCTTCTATTTTATGTTTGAGTGTATGAGAGCACAATCATTGAATACATGTAAGAGGGTGGGTGTGAGAAGCTACATCCCATAGTTATTGTGAGCATGGTCTTGAAGTACAATCAAAATTGGGGAGTGTGGGAGTCAACCTGCTTAGGGAAAAGAGAGGAAATGTGTATGGGCAGAACAACAGGTTTTAGACAGTTATGTTTTTGCATGAGCATGAGAAGAATAAGGACAAAAGGAGCTTTGGAGTTGGAACAATGATGGAGAGTGAATTCTGGAGCATTTTTGGAGCTATTGAAGAATGAAAAATATTTTTCTTAGGATTGCAGAAGAACCAAGTTGTCAAGCATGAAGAGTGAACTCCAGTGTAAGTTGCACTACAGTAGCAAGCTAGTTGTTTTATTTCCTGGTAGTTTTCCTAGAAGTGAATTTCCTTGAGTTCCCATTAGTGAGATTCATGGTCCATTGTGCCAGAGAGACCCTGATAAAAAAATGGAATGCCCGATGTAATGATAGTAGTGAAGGGGTGCATTCCTTGGGTTGGGCGGGTCAAGAGGAAGAGATATGGTGGAAATCGAGATAGCTATAGGAAAATACTAGTGGGTTGTGGGATATCTGAGTTGTGAGTGGACTATGAGAGGAACCCTCTTTTGTGGATTCCTAGCCCCATCTTGAGGGTGACTTGCTATTGATATATGGGAAAAAACTTATGTTCTTGGGTGGAATGTTTGTCCCAAGAAGCAGGCTGAGCAACTATTCTGAAAAGATAAGTGTGTATATGTGTTCTATGTTACTTTATGAGCTAAATTGTTGTGTTTTAACTCTATATATGTGAATGGTTTTATATGTTGTTTTATAAGTTAATTAATTACATTCATGTTTATTTCATCATGTTGTAGCTGCATTTGAAATAATGGTAGTTGAATGGTTAAATCTGTGTGTATTCTTGTAGCTAGTAGGCTATAGGATTATTTAGCATACATTTTTTGGGTTGGGGTATGTTAAAGGAATGAATATGAGAGAATGATTGATGAAATATTAATAAAGGAGCCAAGTGATTTCCCAGGAGGTATCCGCCAGTCGGGTAACATCAAGAATGATGTCCACGACCATGCAAGTATGAGATTGGTCATGCCATAATAAGTAGGGAATATGAAAGGAATTGGGTAATAGATTCTTCAAGTATATTTTATATCCCTAATGATATGATTCATGATTAAATACATACATGACATTGATACCTCTATGGGGTATGTCAGAGGGAAGAACCTTTGGTACATGGAGATTGATACAATCCTTGAAATACAATCATGAATAAGCATGTTAGAACTAAGTTGATTGAATGGATGAATGAGTAAATATGCTCATGATATGAATTATGTGGCATGCATTGAGTGAATGCAAGGATTGTGTGATAATGGATGTCAACAAAGCTATCCATGTGTGAAACCATAAATATGAGGGACACAAAAAGGCTATGGTGCCACACATGTGTCGAATGGTCTCCTTATTTGATTTAGGTCCTATATTGTAAGCTACTTACCAACACTGAAGAGCATCGGTAATAAGGACATGATTCTCAAGGGGCATGTGCATGGTGTTGTATTAGAATAAGGAGTAAGGTGTCCATAGGGTCTATAAAGTGTTAGGGAGGTGGCTAGATGATGTGTCGAGGCATTGGTTTGACCTTCCAAATTCGCCATGATGGAATACATGATATAGAGGTGTGCTATTTTGGGAATCAATGTCGGGATGCATTCTATGCATGTGGCCATTGGCATTGGCACAATATTTATAACTTTAACATTTGATTTCATTGCATAATAATGAGCGTGCTAGCAATGCACACACAATGAATGATCATTTCATTCCATATGACAATGGAATTATTAGTGTGTATGAATTTAAAGTTTTTGTGTAAGCTATTGGCATGCTTCAGTAAAAGATATTATACTTAAATTGTCTCATTGGTTGGTTGGTTAAAATATTCAAGTTGCAGGTAGAATGGTATTGGACATGGAAATGAGTGTATGCCCATGAGGAAGACCAACTTCCACTACAGTAAAATCTAAATGTTATGAGAAAGAATCCCATACTTGGGAAAGATGGTTTTCTTTATGAAATAGATTTGAAATTTATAAGTGGAACTCGATATCCATGTGATACGAATTTTAAAAAATATTAATTTAAAATTTGTAATGATGATATCTCATGGTAACTGTATGTATATGATATAGGTGAGATGATGGATCTATCTAGGAAGTACATGTTATGATTGTTGAGTTAGGAAACATAGAGAAGAGGATATTATTAGGACACAAACACCCTATGGTATGTCATAATTTCCATTATGATGAGCTATGATATGTTAGAGAAAATTGGGATATGCCTTAGTTGTAAGACTCTGTAAATCTCAATACTCTTTCATTATGAGGAATCCTTGAAAAATGATGGATCACCCAATGGAATGTGTAATAGAGAAGGGGATGCATGAGCCTGGAGGGTGAGTGACTACAAGGAAGAGAAGACTTGAATGAATAGCATGCTAGCTTCGATCACGAGTGCATTGGATATGGCAAAGAAAACAATGAGTTGAGTTCTATATGTGGTAGCCACTTGAAGCAAATCCATGACCATATAGATAAGTATTGTGTCAAATATATACTCTATCTTGAGTTGTGAACATCACTGTAATGTTTTATGTATAAAAAGTTTCTAATATAAATAATTGATTGATAATGTTGTAGGCATATGTTGGAATGCCATAAATCTGGAGGTGGCCATACAATCAATACAAATGAAAAATGACGGAATACCTGAGGATGATGATGTTGGTACAGTTGAAGAATGAAGAAATTGGTGTATTGTTGCAATAAATAGAGAACCAAGGATGGTGTGAACACAGAGAACAATGTTATTTTAAGGGGGAGGGTCTATCACATACCCATGTGACCCCTTCCTAACTAAAATAATATTAATTACGATGATTGTTTCTTATTTTCGTCATGGGTAAATTATTATGGTGCCATGTTAAATTTGTAAATGTTACATTATTAATCTAATAAGAAAATTCCAATAGCTAACTAAGGCACAAACACCTGTAGGGACCATGGTACCACAGTGGGGAATAGTGAGGGGACCGAGAAAGGTTTCAACATGCCTAATGATCCCTAGACAACCCTGCCATAGTATTTTTCTGATTCCAAATTAAATTGTCAAAACTATCGTTCATTTCCCTTGTTGACTTTCCATGTTAATCATTGAATGCAATCGGTGGAAGGACCACCTTCCATAATTATGAGAGGGTTGAGTTGAGTACCATGAGGAGGAGATTGGTCAAACCACTCCCTAGAAACTTCTCCATGGACAATTGTGCCCATAAATTGAAGGGAAAGTGCATGGATGGAGGAGAGAATGATCCAATGATAAGGGAGAGGAGTCGAGGGAAGAGAGCTATGTGTGTGGGTGTAGGATGAGAAGAGAAGATTGTGTGCATGAAATAAATATTCACATGAATGGGTTAGCTACAAACTTTGGATGTAGAAGAGTGTTGAGTGAGAAGGAGATTCAAGATAATACATTTTTGAAGTAGAACTAGTGTGTAGAACTATTGAATTGAGATGAGAAGTTTGTGTGGGAATCCCCTAACATTACTGAAACCTAAGACAACATATTTGGGGCCTAATTGGGTGCACTAGAAGAATTATGGGAGAAGTTCCTTAAGGAACTGTGGAGTAGAGAAGGGGAGATTGATCTTATGCTATGTTGATCCAGTGGGAAGGGCCACCAAGAATCATGGATTCTTGAGATCCATGAGGAGTCTTCCCTGTGGAATTGACCTTTCGAGAGCTTACCCCTTTCTAAAATTTCTTATAGTTTCCCAAGTTTTCCCTTGTGGTATCATGGTCTATCCAGGGGGTGGCCAACTATAGAAAGGATACATGTAGATGTGCTTATAGTTGGGTAGAAAATCACTCACCCGTAGTCAGTTGGATGGAGAAACAAGTCTAACCAGATAAGTCATCTTATTTTTGTTGCTAGTTGTTAAATGAGATGATATTTATTCTTGTGAATGGATAGTATAATGTGTAATTGATTTCTGATGTTTTATGGTCATTGAGAAATTACATGGAAGAGTGAAAGTCATAAATGATTGGTTTTTGAACTTAAGGTTTAAAGAATCCCTTAGGACTCACCCCTCATGATGTCTTATTGTTACAAATATGTGTTCTCATAACAAATACATGTACATTGTTATAGAACTTGCATGGAACATAGAGAAATTAAAAATGATGTTTAATCCCTATGGATTATAAGTTATCTTTAATTCTTTCATGTATTTAAGAAGTCATGGGACCAATTGACCTCCTTTAAATGGTTGACATGCTTCTTGGTTGGGAGGATTCCCTTAGAATCATTGTGTACATTCTCATGGAGATGTTAAGAAGGTTATGATACAGTTATACATGTTTAAGTGTTGACTATATTTTTTATGATATTTCATATTAGAAAACATCCAAAGAGGGCCAACATGACCATTTATATGAAGAACGATGGATATGGATATGTGATCTTTTGTATGGGAAAATCATGTATGTGGTCCATAATATTTGTATGAGGTGTTCATGGAATTCATTTGATGTCATTGTCCCAATTAATTGAACATGATAAAGCATGAAGTCTAGTTAATCTTGCACATAGGGGATGCAGATTCCATTTTCACTTTGTAGAGTGGTTTGTGCCTTTTTACTGCATAGACGATCTAGTTCCATGGCCATATGCAATATGATATTCTTGTGATGGGTGGTCCAGGATGTCATGAGTTGGGTAGATGTATGAAAGATTTGATTTGGGACTATAACCCCAAAGCATCAACTTCATGAATTTAGCACTGCATCATCCTTGCATCCTATTATAAGGCTATGAGAATCTTAAGGAGTGTTACACCCTCAGCCTACAAGGGAAAAATAATGTAGAATTATAAGGAAAATTATAGAATATTTGAATTAAGGAAAACTTGGAAACTTTGTCTTATTGCATGAAACTTAAGTTTGTGTGACACTATGAGTATCACACAAAGCTAAAATTTGTGTGATACATCTGGTATCACACAAAGAAAAATTTCATGTGATACGAAGAGGGACGTGAAGACTCGAAGAAGTTTTATTATTTTTTTCGTGTGAGGGAAAATGTTTAAGGGCATGATGTATTGTACCACAAAATTTTATGGCATGATACGTCGCATGCTCAAAATATTTAAAGATGTGAAAGTTTTGGACAATTTGACATGGAGGAGAGGGATTATCATGTCAAGGAAATTATTCATCGATACGATGTGTCGCAGGAGAATAATTTTCAAGTGTGACACAACACATTGGAAAAAAAAAATAAAGGCGTTAAAAGTGTGTCACAAAGGAGAGCGTTTTCTCTAGGGTGTTGTGTCAAATGAGGTAAATTTTCGAAGTGTGACAAGAACATTTGGGATGTGCGATATAACACATTGAAGAAAGTTTTCAGAGTTGTGATATAGAAGGAAAGATGGATTTTTAAAACTTGGACCATGGAGGAAGAATAACTTTGTCGTGAGAAAAGAAAACTTCATGTAATGCTATAACGTTGGGAAGCGCACCTAGTTTGGTCACTACAAAGATGCCTCCAACCATATCAACATTAAGAAGGACCCCATGCCAAAATACCACATGCAAAAAGAGATGTCTTAGGAATAAACCTTGTTGGGCATGCCAGATTGATACAACCATGATTTCTATCATGCTCAATTCAAAAATGTTTTTTTTTCTTGTTATTTTCTAGTTTCCTTGATATACTATGTAGGAATATACATGATCTTCTGATGATAGCCAGGGATAAGAAAACAATGGCTAAGAATTTTGACTCTCTATGGATTGGTTTCCTTAATGGCAGGCCATAGGTGGTTATTGCTGTAATTTTTTTTGTATGATATTAATATAAATACTAGCCTAAAAAAAAAAAAATTGAACAAGTTTTTAATAAATAAGTTGCATATTAAGGTGTGGGTTTCATTTGCTAGGCGACTAGAGTTCAATACCCTTACAGTGTGTTTAGTCGATAGGAGACATCCAAAAATCCATCCATGTTAAGGGTTGGTGCAACCGAGGTCGGGTGCAATCCCCTGGTGATTTTGATGGTTTGGATTCCCCTAGGTTGTGGCTTTTTAGCCAACGGTTGAAATGTTGGCCCCACAAGTAATGGACACATTTCTAACAAACAAACAAAAAATAAAGAAGTTGCATGTTGAATTAACTATAAGTATTGCATTCAATAAGTATTATGAAAACATTTGACAAATACATGCAAATTGTGTATAAGGTGCATATCTAAGGAATCCAATGATTCAACAATTAAAACCAAGGAACATAGGTGTCTTTTTCCACAAATCATATCCAATCAATCTTACATTTAACTAATATAATGTGAATCAAATCAAGAGAAGTGAAAAAATTACCAACTAATTTTCAAGCCGGACAATTAACCATCACATGAAACGAGGATGAATTTGACAAGCATAACTCAAATTAGTTTAATCCCTATGGATTAAACTAAGATAGATACCCATAATGACAACTTGAAGTAAAGTAACAACACACTACCAATGTGATGGATAGATCATAAATGAAATGTCAGAACTTAAGACAAGAGTTATACAAAGTTGCAGAATGAACGAGTTTGTTATGATAATTTATGTCAATTGGAGGTTGAGCCACACAAAATATATTGTAAATGCATTAAAGGTGATACATAACCAACTGAACTTTTAGTAATTTAATTCAATTCCAAATTGTACATCAGAATCCTAAACACCAAAATAACAATAGAATTTCAAAAACCAAACTATTAGTGTATAAAACCCATATCTAAATGCATGTGATCTATATAAAAAACAACTCGCATTACCTTTCAAAACATTATCGTTACCTTTGAAGTAATGAAGACTACAAATCAGAAAACATCTACATCTTGATATCCCAATGCCTTGAACATTCATCACAAAAGTTTCAGGTTGATTTCCAATTTAAGAAGCTGAAGGGTGGAAACATTATCACTCAATTGTTGGCAATTAAAAATGTTGGAGAAAGATAATGTGGTAGACACCAACAGATATTGATCATCAATGCCCAAAGTGAAGAGCTACAACTAACAATAGTCAGTGAATAATGCAATACAAGAAAATGAACTTACAAGACAATTCATGCCATACAAGATATTAAAGATGAAGCATAGATAGTATCAACAAGGGCAATTTACAAATATTATTTGTGCTAGAAAATTGTAGTGCAATGAGGTAAGTATAGAACCAACAATAAACAAGCACACCTTAGAATGTTGACATTAAAAGAAGCAATCAAAAGACCATACTACTCTTCTCTATATAATTCTTCTTCAAAGAGTTGAGCCCATTCTCTGCATCTTAGAATGTTGGCATAATCCCACGTGCCTTACACCTCTCCTAGGAGACGTTTCATTAACATGCTTATTACGAAACAAAGATCAACAATTCATCGTGTTAAATAAATGTTAAATGGAAGTGGTAAATGTAGAAATGCATAACAAATTTTATAGTATTTGCATACTTTGAATGCTTGTTATTAAGTGAATCCACTACATGAGATTAAAATATTTTATAGTGTATCATTTAAATAGCCTCATAAGGTAGTTTAAAAAGGGCCAAGTTACACTATTATCTTAATTATTTCCATTAATCCTTTAGAAAGTTCATTTCCATATTACAATTCATGGACCCCTTTTTATTGTTGACTAAAACAATGAAGAATTATTTGTTAGACATCTGTAAATGATAATGTCAATTATCAATTAGCAATGCATAATAATTTACAAAACATTGGGAAATTCTAAATAAACTAAATGTTGCCACATTAAGCTAAAATACCTACCAATATTTCCTTTAAATTACCTTGGAAATTACATTAAGCATAATAATTCAACATTTGCTTAATTCATTACCAAAATTTACTGAGAAGTGAAAATAAAAAGATGAAACCATGATTTGAATTTGAATTGAATCTAATTTATGTGGCAATGAAAACCTCCACTATTTGGTATAAATAAAGGTAATGCAC
Source organism: Picea sitchensis (assembly GCA_010110895.2). Lineage (NCBI taxonomy): Eukaryota > Viridiplantae > Streptophyta > Pinopsida > Pinales > Pinaceae > Picea > Picea sitchensis. The sequence goes on from SNQJ01S0094980.1 coordinate 29,947, forward strand.
AACACATTTGAAAAAAGAAAAAAGTAAAACATCCATGAAATAGTGGGGGTATGTTAAATTTCATAGATACTAGTAAGCATTCTAATTCACTAAGGAGTATGAGAGAAAAGATTATGTGTTATGCATGCCAAAATTCAACACCACCTCAATCTTTTTTGTCCATCACCAAGTATAGGTCACAATGGCTTTGTGGCTAGCATCAACTTCCAGTATCCACATGTCACAATTGGCCTGGTCACAATGTCCCAAATCAAATCCATCTAATCTTAAAGTCAATTCCTCGACCCCTATCATTGCCGTACACACACTCAAATTTTCTTCCAATACATTGTAATTGCAATATTTTTTGCAACCTCCTCTCCCCTACCTTGATATATAGGACTATCTAAAAATTGATAAATGATTACAATTTAGAGGTAATACAGTGAAAATGTCACATTGAAATTTTTGAAATATTATTCTAAACTATTGAAAAAAGAATTCATATAGAACCTACAAACTCAACACTTAAGTTATTGAGAGATAGTATGTCTACAATCACATTGTTTTTTAGTCATTGTAGGTGATAGTTACAAAGGGTTACACACCAATAAGTAGTTCCTTTGAATATGCTTAGTTTAATTTTACTCTCATTACAAGAATGAATTGGCACCTAGTACAAGAAGTATTCAAAGCTTCAACTACACTCTCATTCAAATGAATACTTGAAACTATTATATGGACAATTCTTATAAATCAATGGAAGCATGACCCTACTTTTTTTAAATTACTCAAGTTTTAAAGTAATTGTTGTCCATGTTCTCCTCAATTTTTTAGTTGAGCTTATACCATCTCATTCAAATGAATACTTGAAACTATTATATGGACAATTCTTTTAAATCAATGGAAGCATGGCCCTACTTTTTTAAATTACTCAAGTTTTAAAGTAATTGTTGTCCATGTTCTCACTTCTCCTCAATTTTTTCATCCAGCTTATACCATCTTAATGCAATTGTGCTCAAATATTTTGTCCATTCAATCTTATACCTAAACATCAATCTTATTACACTTAAACATCAGTCTTATACCATGCAATTTTCTGGATTTCTCTTTTTTATTTTTTTATCTTAACATGTTAAAAATAACTTACTTTTTGAGGCACAAAAACAGTTTGCAATATCTCTGTATTAATAAAAAAATATATTGGGTCATTATACCACTATGTAATATGTATGAAAATTAAGAGAAATTAAACAACTTACTTTTCAATCTTGTTTATAAAATATTTTATTTTGAAGAAATATTCACTAAAAAAACCTTATAGCTATCTGCATAAGTTGTTAAAAGTGTAATTAAAAAATCTAAAATTGATTTAATTGTAATTAATAATACATTTAATAAGTCTGTGATTGTGGTAAAGTTTCATAATCAAAGAATCCATTGATTTAACAAATAAAAAACAAAATAAATGAAAAAAACATAAGTAGTGTGAGACACAACTCAGATCGAAGCAAGCTTACACAACTAATCCAAAGTGAACCAAAAAAGAGAGTATCACAATTTGACCAACTAATCAGTTCTTTCAAGCGTTCTTTCAAGCCTGACAATTAACCAATTAACCGATATCCCATGAAACATGGATGAATTTGATAAGCATAACTCAATGAATTTGATAAACATAACTCAAAATCCATACAGCAGGGAAATGTTTCTATGCTAACATATCCATAAGTAAGTAACAACACCCTATAATGGATAGATACAAAATGAAATGCGAGAACTTCACTCATAGTAACACAAAAAAGAGTTATACGATGCTGTGAATTATAATTTATGCCAGATGAAGTGCATCTATTGTTGATACATTAAAGGAAAATACGGGACAAGCTGAACTTTTAGTTATTTGATTCAATTCGAAATTGTATTTCTGAATCCTGAGCACCAGAATAGCAATACAATTTTTGAAAGCTAACTTATTGTCAGAAAACCCGTATC
>SNQJ01S0094980.1:37506-48879 GCA_010110895.2 Picea sitchensis
ACTTGGATTTCCTATCCCAAATTGATTTCCTTGATGGAATAAGGCATCCCATTGTGGGCACTAATTATCAACTTGCATTTCATACCCTAAATTAATTTCTTGGATAGGATAAGGTTAATTTATGAACTTGCATTCCTTAACCAAATCAATTTGATTTTGGCTTGAAATAAAGGTCATTGGCATTTATATTTTGGATGTGTCATTTTATTATGGTTATCTATAATTGGCCAATTTTTTTTTCTTCATTTTATAATGTTGGGTATGAAAATTTAATAGCATTTCACTACCAAGCTTCAAGATCAATGGGTTATATTTTATGTGATTTGTACCTAATATGTACTTTCAACCAATAGAGGAATGTTTGGCTTTGTTTTTAAGTGTTTTTTTTGTATACTTTTTGGTGCTAAGATTTTGACATTAAGTCTTTTCATAAAATGATTTTTTCTTGAACCCTATTGCTACAAAGAATATTTATTTTGGTACATAGTTAGGATGAATCTTTGAATGTAAAGTGACTATCATCACAAGAGCAATTGGCTTTGCATATAGTACATTCAACATGAATGTTATTGTTATAATGTGTCTCTATGTGTTTCGGGTTTCATCCTTGTTTTAGGAATTCATGGTAAAATTTCCTAATAAAGAATTGTCATGTGATTGTATAATGGTTATGCTTTTGTATTTGGATTAAATAACAAGATAAGATACAACCCAATGTTCTTGTGAATGTCATTCTTGTAAAAGCACCTTGAATTCCATCCATCCATCCATCCATCCATTGTCGTCATAGTATACTAGTTGGAGAGTTCATGAAAATTAAACTTGTGTATGGATAGAGGCAAACAATGCTCAAATGAAATGTATTCTTTTAATGTGAATCACTTTATTTGTTGAATAAGTTTAGAGGAAAAATGCCATCAAAAAAATTGTACTTCCAAGCTAAAACAAAAATGAATCACTTCATGATTATATTCATAATACTTCAAGGATGTAAACCTTCTTTCTTTCCTTTGCAAATTTGTGTTCTTACTTAGAAGGACAATGTGGTAGAAGATATTATCCATGAGCTAGTTTCATGATGAGACTTTCTTGAGTAGAGTTAACAAAATCATTTTTTTTATTAACCACTCATAGTGTATTAATGAAGTGTGATTTTGTTGATGTAATTGTTTTTAAATGTGACATTAAGTCAACAAGAATTCTCCCAATGTAGTGTGATTTTGTTGATGTAATTGTTTTTAAATATGACATTAAGTCAACAAGAATTCTCCCAAAAGATGGTTATAAATTGTTTACAATTAATCATTTATGATTGTCATCATGCAATTATATGATCTAATTGTTTTTTCTTGATGACAAGTATTTATTAAGGATTTTGGGTCGATTTTCCCATGGTAACGTGAGACTATCTTATAAGGATTTTGGGTCAGTTTTATCATGGTAGCTTGAGACTATCTTATAACAAAATATAAATAAGCTTCCCCAAATAAGATGGTCTATGGCTTATGACTATGTGATACCATTCTTAAATGGAATTGGTAATTGATGATGAGTGTGTGTATGACGCCTAGTATAATCCCTTCATTTTACTTTAACAATGAAATCTTAATTCAATGTCAATCGTACCAAGGGTGTTACAAAACTAGCATGCCTCTTTATTCATCCGAGAAATTGCTTGAGTGAAAAAAAAAATAGAGCACAAGATTTTTATCCTCAACTTAGCAACATGTGAATTAGTGATTCATTTTGAAGTAGGCCATCAATTGTGGTAGACTTATTTTACGAAGAAAGAAAAAACCTTTTGGTGTGCTTTTGCTTTAGTAGCACGGGGGTGTTACAATAATTGAAAGGAATAAATCTCTTACTATATCAAGATTTGGCTATTTATTTTGGTTTATAAAACCATCTTGAAGGTTGTGTTTAGAAAATAAAATGCTTGTGCATTTTTGGTGACTACCATGAAGTAAATCCAAAATTCATGGCCAATAATTCTTTCTTGAGGCGTGTCAAGGATGGAAAAGTTGATGTGATGATTAGAGGTAATGCAATTTGAAACCAAAATAATATAAGATAAATCTACAATGGAGTGAAGTAGATTTATTTAACATAAATCTACAATGGGGTGAAGTAGCTTGAGGATAAGGTTTTCCTTCATGATATAGTAATGTTTTTTCTCAAATTTAGAAGTTTTTCACGAAAGCATATCATATAGTACATCAACTTGGATGTGTTGATTTTATTATCAAAATGTTTTTCATCAAAGTATATCATATAGAAATATTTTTCTGAGATTTAGAAGTTTTAAACATTTTTGCATATCATATAGCAATATTTTTATAGAAGTTTTAAACATTTTTGTTTTTCACCACAGCATAGTAAATCAACTTGGATGTGTTGATTTTATAACCAAAGCATATCATATAATATATCAACTTGGTTGTGTTGATTTTATTTGCAACATTTGCAAGAGAGATTCTAATTCATTTTCTTATAAACAATTCATGGTTGATGGGTTAGAGTTGACTTTACAAGTTAACTTTATGAGCTAGGATTCAAATACAATATTGAAAGCTAGAATTTCCCACTTAGTTAAAATTGACATTAAACAGAATTCCATGGAAATTTCGACACACCAAGGAGAATAAATTTCAAGTGTTAGAATCAAACACCACACCAATTAAATGGCATCATCTAAATACTTTTGATATGGATTGTTTTGATTAGTGACATTTATTAAGGAGTTACAATTGCACTCTTAGACAATTTCAACTTGAAGAATGTTTGATCATTTTTTCCTTGTAGACTCTGGGTTAAACTTCCATGCCTATTTTTGTGACATTCATGTTTGTAATTCCTTTACAAGAAATAATTACATTAGGATCAGAAAAAATTTCAATGTGCAATCTAAATGCAAGAAATGGACTATTTCAAGTGATGTGAAACAAGTTTATAATATAATAATAATAATAATCTATTTTTAAGGTCACGATCAAGCCACACAAAATTGGTGTATGAGACCCCCTTATTTGTGGGACAAGGGACCCCCCCTCCGCCTAGCGATTTGACTGGTAATGTCTACGGAGGTATACATACCCTACCCCCCTCTGGATTTGAACTTGTGAATGAAGAGGACACCAACTTTTCCAATACAACTACGAGTAAACATGTTAAATCACCAGAGTGTAGTAAAGATCCTTAATAGAATTTGTTATGTTATAGTTGTTGGTAGTATCTACACGGTCTTGTTTTGCACACACACTTCATATATGTTGTATCAAAATGTATCATTTCCAAACTATTCTAAAAATTTGTGTGATGCCATATAATCTCTCATTACACTCAATCTTATGCGATTATTAAAAAATGTCATAATGTTGGAGATATTACACACTCACCTAGGTAATTATTTTCTAAGATTAATAATCCAATGTTGATAACACACCATTTACATAAAAACAAGTAAACTTACAAATATACCTTGATTTTGGAGAATGTGTCTCAATCATTCTCCAAAAAAACCAACGATCTTCTTTCCAAAACATGAGCAATATTTTCCCAAGACCAAATTATATATGAATCTGGATTCTTCTAAGACTTAAAGGCTTACTTGTATCCCCACACCTCTCTATTGCACTGGAGGGATATTAGTAAATTCACTTGCACTAACCACATAGCTTGCAATTGTAATATGCCTATCTATCTCACGATAAATTTAGATATCGAAGCGAGAACAATAATCGTTGCTTTCCTGTCTTCTCATTGAAGCAATGCTAAATGACAACAAAGACATGAGTCGTGGAAGGTATCCAAGTCACCAAAACAAAAGCCTGCAAATGTTGTGATGAATTAGGGTTTCGTGGAGTACTTGGTGGACTATTGATGTACCATGTGAGGTCTGAGGTATGGATGGATTTTTTATCATTGCTCTTCACATATCCAAATGTGTTGATTTTCTTAAAACTGCATACATTTCTGCGTAAAAAAATAGATTCAAGGTCAGTTATGCATTTGCGCTAGGTCGTAGGCGGGCCTAATTTCCGTCACATGAAATATGAGAGAGAGATGATTTTGTACACTGATTCGAGGGCCCCTTTTAATGCTCAGATCCGTACCCTCGCTCGAACGATGGGAAGAGTCGCTTCTGGCGTTGGATGATGATAATCTGTTAGGGTTTTGTAGAGCTCAAATCAGCGATGGGCAGTCGCTTCTTGACACGGCCATGCGCTGCGGACCAGGTCATGTGAGAGGACAGTGCAGTAGTGTTGATATTCAAAACATGCAGATGCTCACAATGGACGTGTCTAAAATGAATACCTTTACCAGAAAGGACGTTATGTAATGAAGACCATTACCATCCCAAGAAGCCCGACCTCACGAACTAGAAACTTGATACGAGTCTCCTCTTGAGGTTGCGATATCAGTGAGGTCGCCCATATTTCACCTTGCCGGGTGATTCAACCCATTGTCCAACACAATAAGGTGAGAAGAAATGGAATAGTCAAACTATTGTTTTGTGGGAGTGAGCATGAGTGGGTCTGTGCGTGTTGAAACTAGAAATACAATCACCGAGAGATTCGAGCGAGAGAGCGACCTGGTAATGAGTTAGGGTTTTGCATAGGGTTGGCGTGAGACCAACGTGAATTAGGGTTTTGCGAAGGATTATACAAGTGGGCAGTCGACGGGTTAACCAGTGTTTGCAGGTGAACTAGCTAGTACGTGAGTGAACTCGAACCGACTATGAGGAAAAAGTCGCTTGGAATAAACCCTAGGAATGCAAGCAGGAAAGAAGACAAAGAATAGACCAGGGTGCCAGATAGAAGTTTTTTGTAGCGAGGGGAGAGGAAATTCCTAGATGGACAGACTGGAATGCAAAGGGGCGCAGACTGCAAGCAGGCAGGACTGGTCAGATATGGGAAACGAAAACACTCATGCTCTGATACAACTGTTGGAGAGCACAAATAAAGATAACGTGGATGTTTTTTTCATTAATATGATACAGGTATATATACATGGTGTTGATGATTGTTTCATATTTACTCAACCAAGTAACCCTAAATGGATTACATTCCAACACCATGTACAATACTTATTATGATCTGGATGCAATGGAGCAAAAGGCGGGGTTCTCATTCTCTATTTATTACAAGCCTATGGGTTTATTGTTTCTTATATATTCCTCCCATTGATGGAATCTTATGTTGCAATTTAACTAATATCATACCATTATATAAGAGTAGGCTAAGATTCCCTCCTCCCATATATTAGAGTCTTTTGAAGATTTATCGAAGCATGTCACTGAGATTATTGTAAACGAAATATCCAAATATCCATGTATATGAGAATGTATATTTTTGTAGTCGCTCATGATTGGGGAAGATTTTTTAGAAGTAAACTATTTAAAACTTTTGAAATGTTTCCAACATTTTGAGTTGAAACTTCACCCATCATTAGGAGATTAGTCATAAGTTTGGCATAGTAGAGAATAGTAACCATTAATGAGATTAAATAGGTGTTAATTGGAGGTAGGTGCAATACATATAAATTAAAATAGTGGGCATAATATTCTAATATTACTAAAATTAGGAAAATATGGAAACTCTAGACTATGCAACAACATATCTATATCCATGGTTATTCTGAAAACAAATACATAAAAACAGAAAAAGAAATTAGACTGTGGGCGAACCTGAATTGACATCACCAATTAAGGGTTATAGAGCAAACATAAGATTGGCAGCAGGTTGGGCATCTGCGCTTGACAGGGCGTCGAACAGAGCGTCCAAGTGCCAACAGAGGGTAGTCTGGCGATGAAGTTGATCTGCTGCATCTCGTCTCATTTCGAAGATTAGTGGCAAATACTCCTCTGAGAAGCGCCATGTGCTAGGCGATGTTGGTGTTGATGTTGCAAGTGTTTGAGAATCATCAACATGTGGAGCTGCCTCTTCATGCTTCACGATAGGAATTGCTTCTTCAACGGGGCAGCGTCCTAGAGAAAAATCGCCTTCTAGATGATGATGACTAGAAGTGAGGGGCGAAGTCAATATATCGAAGGCAGAGAAGAGGAAGGAGTTTGGAGGTGTCGGAGGAGGAGCCTAAGAGAACTCTTCCTTAACATAAGCCATGGGTTGATCGTCGTCCAACCAATTTTGAGCAGAGCCAGGTGAATTATTCAAGGGAACACCAATAGGATGAACATGAGAGATGGGGGGAAGAATTGGTTTAGCAGAGGGGTCGGGACGTCGATGTCAAGCAACAAATTTGTAGTAGGTCAACCCCCACTTGGTCTTTCCCCTTTCTCGAGGCATTGGGAAAGATGGGGTAAAAATGGCAACCAGGAGGAGGAGAGGACTCCCAAAGGAGAAAAAACTAGAATGGGAGGGATAATCCAGAGTCCGGACCTAGACAAGAACATGAGAAATAAGACAATTTCCAATTCTTACCTCCATATTTTTTGTCGAATTGATAGTGGAGAGCACCATTAAGGTCGAGTTGAGAGAACGTAGATGACTTTTACCAGGTCGGGAAGACTTATCTCATGATTTTAGTGCGCCATTAAGGCTAGCTTCCAATGCAGACAAACCACCATTCCCATCGAGTGAATGTTACTTGTGCGGAAGGGACTGAGGAAGAGGGTGGTGGCTTGGGATATTAACTTCCTAGCTTGCATGATCACCAGATGCCACCCCATCCAGGGTACTTCTATTATTATTATTATTATTATTATTATTATAAAAAGTGGGGGAGAGGATAAAAGGTATTAATTATATGAAGATGGGAATTAGAAGGTCTAGGGTTTGGATATTAAAAAAAATTAAAGGGGAAAATTAATACTACTAAGGAATTACTAGATAAGTCCTAAATTATTAAAAAAAAAATATTAGTTAAAATTCAATAAATATAAGGGTGTTAGGTGCTTAGGGTATCATCCTTGATCCCGAGGGAAACCAAGAAATAATATTTGAATGGGACTTGGGGAAAGCATCAAATAATCAGGCTAAGGCATTAGCACTTTATCAGGGGATGAATCTCCTTGATGCAAGGAAAATAAAGAGTCTAATTGTCAATGGAGTCACAGTTTTAATGATCAAATTGATGTGTGATCCTTCCTCTTTGAATGATGGAAAACTTGGAAGGATTATCTAGAAAATACATAAGGAATCCAATAGCTTTGAATTAGTAGAATATTATCATGTGTTAAGGGAGTTAAATCAACAGGTTGACCAATTGGCCAATATGGCCTCTCATTTGGATGGAGTCCTTAGAACCAAAAATGGGTAACCACTTCCCCAATACCTTAACTCATTAACCTTAGTCGTGATCAAGAAATGTATGCAAGCCAAGTAGCATTCCAAGTGGTAGGGTAAATTAAATATGGTAAAGTGGCATTCAAGGTTCTTTACCCTCACGGTAACTTCATACATTGGTTGTTTAATGCTTAAGTAAGCTAATCAAGTGTGACACAACACAATTATTATTATAGGTGGGATAATGGTTTTGGATGTTAAGTTTGTCCCCTGGATTATTCTAAGTAGAGATGAGCCCAATTGACTTGCTTTGTTTTGGGTTGGATTAATTTAGGTTGTGCATCCTTCCCCCTATCTTGAGTTGCTTGCTCATCGTCAAATTTGGGACCCTGGTGTTTAGTTGATAAAGGATTCGCTCTAGTGGCTTATTGGAATTGATACTAAATTCATGGATCAATCCCTCCTAGTCTCTCTAAATATCCTTAGGAATCCATCTCCTCTCTGTGGAAAACTAGAAGGTGAGTTTTTTGAATTACTATGAAAATTGTTATGTTATTGATGGTCTTTCTATTCTCTGTTGAAATTTGTCTAGGGGGGTGGAAAAGGGATTTGGTATTTGTTATGGTAGCATGTTTCTAGTGTGGCCTATGAGAGTTGGAAGGGATAATTTTCTTGTGTTATGTCAAAAAAAATTCAGTATGGAAGATCACTCACATTCTAGGCGATGCCCATTATGTGAAACCACATATATTCATTGGATTTTGGGAAGGCATGAAATTATTATTGTAAACAATAGGAACTTCATTTTCCTTGTGACTGGTAGATTGGAATCTCGAGACGAACTCATAAGAAATGAGTATGACTTCATTATGGAAATTATGCACAGTCAGAAGAGAGAAATGGAATCTCTACAAGTTGAGTGTATCACCCTTCAATAAAGGGTTTCGAATTTGGCTAGAAGTTCCAAATCTATTGTTTCAAAATCCATTATGTCTATTGGATCAGTTTTTGCATAAGTTAAAGAAGATGAGATTGTCTAGTAGCAGCGTGGAGATGTGTAAATGATAAGTATGGACTAGTACTTTCAAGATGTACTAGAGAATCGGGAGGAATCCAACAACAAGCATGCCTTTTCCTAGTATCATATTTTAAATGTTATGTAACTTTTGTTTAATGTTGGCCATTTACACCAACAATAAATTTTTGAAATCCTTTATGAAAGTTTGTCATGCTTTTTTTTGTAGTTAAGCTTCAAGTTTTTGGACAATTTCAAAACATCAAACTTTGGGTCTAACCTTAATTTTTTTGTATTATTATGTTGGCCAACACAACTGCAACAATTTTCTATTGTAAAATATATCCATTTATGTTTATAATAATAAAAAATCAATAAATACGTATATTAAGAGAAGAGAAATTGAACTTAACAATGGATTAGGATTTAATTTACACTTTTATATAAAAAGAAGAAATTAATGATTAATTGGGGATGTAGGATTGGGGGAATTTTATTGATTAGAACTATAGCATACAATATAGTTGGGTGGGGTTTTATATAGATAGATCAATAGGACATAGAGTTTTTTTTAAAGGAGGGAGAAATTTATTGAGAAAGTTAAAAGAAAATATAAGAATAATTAAATAATGGGAAATATATTGGAAACATTTAAAAGTAGAGAAAAAGGATAAAGGAAGGAAGGAAAAATAAAAGACATAATTGCAAGATGTAAATAGAGGAGAATGAAAATGGGTTTAGAAATTAAGAATGAAATTGTTGGATAGTGGGTTTAGAAATAAAGAACGAGGCTATTGGATAATGGGCCACTAAGAGTGGCTAAGTTTATACCAATTTTCATGATAAAGTTATTATGATGTTTTTAAATTTCAAGGGTTTTTGTTGAATGATGAGGAGTCGACACTAGGATTCTAGTGTGATCAAAATAAATGAGATGTTTAGTATTATGATAATGCTCTGTAATTGCATATTTATGAAAGTGATTGTGAAGGGTATTCATTATATGTTTTTTAAGGCAAGTTTGGATGGAGTGATTAGTTTGGAAAATGTAGGTTTTACCACAATGGAGTGGGTTTGTCTTATCTTTGATGCCTTTAAATTTGAGTGTTTTATGAGGCTTAACTAAGATTTTAATATTATTTTCGCCAAGATCTTGGATATATGGTCGGTAATATCATAAATTTAAGGAAGATAAATTTAAGCAGAAGGGGTATCCTTGGTTTTGATTATGGTTTTCAAGAGAAGAATGACATGAAAGGATTTGTTGATTTGCAAAATAAGTAACCATTATCTTGTAGGACTCTGGTAAGATGGGTTCATTCTTTTCTTAGATAGAAAAAAAAAATGACTAACTCTAGAGACAAGATTTTTAAGAACGATTAATCTTTTAGCAAGGTGATAGCGAGATTGTGCATGAATACAGTTGTCTATATGTGATCCAAATTTATGCAGGAACGCAACATAATACACAAATAACCATGAATACAAAGATGCGGCGGAAATAACACTTCATGTCATCAATATCAAAGAACTGAAATTTGTTTACAGACATAATAGAAATAAACTAGCTAGGGTGTTGGTAGCTTATCTTTGAGAAGAGATGTGGTGGCCATAGGCCTCTAAACTCTGTGTTGCAATGAGGTTCGAAGGAATATATGTTATTGAGAAACAATGGAAACCCTAAACATCCAAAAACCTAACCCTAGGAGATGAAATGCCAGAATATGGGCCCCGTCGGGGCAAATTGGTACATCAATTTCCCGGGGTCGCAACTTTTGCATACTATCTTCGTTTGATGCATATGATACATCGTTAGAAAGATCTATCCGAGGAATACAACTGCTAACAATAAATATGATGTCTTGTAGTGGACGAGTATTCGTCGACCAGTTGATGCCCAAAAAATGTCGTTTAGGGCCTCAAAACGGCTCCGGAAGTTCAGGACCCGAAAAACTGCCAAAAATAGTAAATTGTGCTACAATTAAGGAAACTGAAAAACTGAAAGAAACAATGGTGGGGGTCCAAGTGGAATAGGAGGGTGGACACCAATATCCACCTGGATCATTCCTCCACCCTTAGGAAGCAATGGTCCCCATTCCGTTGAGTTCCTCCATGAGATGAGGAAACTTATGCTGAACTTGGTCCCTAGTGAGCCACTTGCCCTGGTGAAGGAGTTGGCTTGCTTTGACAACTCGATATAGTTGGATCCTCTGCTAGTGGGTGTTCTTGATCTATGTGTCCATAATCCGATCAGTTATGGTTTGTTCCATGCAGTCTTGGTTTAACTCGATTGGTGTGAATTGTTCTTCCATGTCAGATGTGTCTAGTAGAGGTGGAAAGTAACAACGAAGGCGGTCCACATTGAACACTGGATGCAGACCAAGGAATGGTGGGATACTGATCTCGAAGGCATTTTCCCCTACAGCCTTGGTGATGGTGTATGGTCCATATCAGAGCGGGTGAATCTTGTGGTGGGGTCCAGTGAGGCGCTCCTTCTGCAAATGTAGCCACACTTTGTCGCCCACCTGGAAGTTGTGTTGCACTAGTTGTTGATCATGTCGTTGCTTGTACTTAGCATTGGATTTGTCCAATATGTCATGAACCTGTTGACGAATGTGTTGAATGCGCTCAATGAAATTGTTTGCCTTGGAATCTTCAGACTGAACATGAGCTAAATATGCCTGAGTAGCTACAAATGGTATGGCTACGTCAATGGGACATAGTGGCAGGAATCCCAAGCCAACTTGAAAGGGGTTGTGGTCAGTTGAGTTGTGGAGGGCCCAGTTATAGCTACGGTGTACATAGGGCAGGATCTCATCCCATGTGTGTGGATGCTTTGAGTTGTACATGCACAAAATTTGTATGATCATCCTGTTAACGACCTCTTTCTGGCCATCAGTATGGGGATGGAAAGTTGTGGACTTGGTGAGCTTGGTGTCCAGCATTGACAAGAGGCTAGACCAAAATGTACAGAGGAACATGCTATCTCGATCAGAGATGATAGACTGGGGGATCCCAAAGTGTACCCACACTCGTTTAAAGAAGAGTTTAGCAGTGGCTTCTACTTTGATATTCTTCTTGCAAGCCACCATAATGGCCATATTCGAGAATCTG
>SNQJ01S0094980.1:48889-65858 GCA_010110895.2 Picea sitchensis
TTTTATAAACCAAAATAAATAGCCAAATCTTGATATAGTAAGAGATTTATTCCTTTCAATTATTGTAACACCCCCGTGCTACTAAAGCAAAAGCACACCAAAAGGTTTTTTCTTTCTTCGTAAAATAAGTCTACCACAATTGATGGCCTACTTCAAAATGAATCACTAATTCACATGTTGCTAAGTTGAGGATAAAAATCTTGTGCTCTATTTTTTTTTTCACTCAAGCAATTTCTCGGATGAATAAAGAGGCATGCTAGTTTTGTAACACCCTTGGTACGATTGACATTGAATTAAGATTTCATTGTTAAAGTAAAATGAAGGGATTATACTAGGCGTCATACACACACTCATCATCAATTACCAATTCCATTTAAGAATGGTATCACATAGTCATAAGCCATAGACCATCTTATTTGGGGAAGCTTATTTATATTTTGTTATAAGATAGTCTCAAGCTACCATGATAAAACTGACCCAAAATCCTTATAAGATAGTCTCACGTTACCATGGGAAAATCGACCCAAAATCCTTAATAAATACTTGTCATCAAGAAAAAACAATTAGATCATATAATTGCATGATGACAATCATAAATGATTAATTGTAAACAATTTATAACCATCTTTTGGGAGAATTCTTGTTGACTTAATGTCATATTTAAAAACAATTACATCAACAAAATCACACTACATTGGGAGAATTCTTGTTGACTTAATGTCACATTTAAAAACAATTACATCAACAAAATCACACTTCATTAATACACTATGAGTGGTTAATAAAAAAAATGATTTTGTTAACTCTACTCAAGAAAGTCTCATCATGAAACTAGCTCATGGATAATATCTTCTACCACATTGTCCTTCTAAGTAAGAACACAAATTTGCAAAGGAAAGAAAGAAGGTTTACATCCTTGAAGTATTATGAATATAATCATGAAGTGATTCATTTTTGTTTTAGCTTGGAAGTACAATTTTTTTGATGGCATTTTTCCTCTAAACTTATTCAACAAATAAAGTGATTCACATTAAAAGAATACATTTCATTTGAGCATTGTTTGCCTCTATCCATACACAAGTTTAATTTTCATGAACTCTCCAACTAGTATACTATGACGACAATGGATGGATGGATGGATGGATGGAATTCAAGGTGCTTTTACAAGAATGACATTCACAAGAACATTGGGTTGTATCTTATCTTGTTATTTAATCCAAATACAAAAGCATAACCATTATACAATCACATGACAATTCTTTATTAGGAAATTTTACCATGAATTCCTAAAACAAGGATGAAACCCGAAACACATAGAGACACATTATAACAATAACATTCATGTTGAATGTACTATATGCAAAGCCAATTGCTCTTGTGATGATAGTCACTTTACATTCAAAGATTCATCCTAACTATGTACCAAAATAAATATTCTTTGTAGCAATAGGGTTCAAGAAAAAATCATTTTATGAAAAGACTTAATGTCAAAATCTTAGCACCAAAAAGTATACAAAAAAAACACTTAAAAACAAAGCCAAACATTCCTCTATTGGTTGAAAGTACATATTAGGTACAAATCACATAAAATATAACCCATTGATCTTGAAGCTTGGTAGTGAAATGCTATTAAATTTTCATACCCAACATTATAAAATGAAGAAAAAAAAATTGGCCAATTATAGATAACCATAATAAAATGACACATCCAAAATATAAATGCCAATGACCTTTATTTCAAGCCAAAATCAAATTGATTTGGTTAAGGAATGCAAGTTCATAAATTAACCTTATCCTATCCAAGAAATTAATTTAGGGTATGAAATGCAAGTTGATAATTAGTGCCCACAATGGGATGCCTTATTCCATCAAGGAAATCAATTTGGGATAGGAAATCCAAGTACATGATTCATGCTCACAATGGGATTCCTTGTTCCATCAAGGAAATAATTTTGGGATAGGAAATCCAAGGTCATGATTCATGATCATAATGAGCTTCCTTGTTCTGTCAAGGAAATCGATTTGGGATAAGAAAAAGCAAGCTCAAAATTCATGTCCACAATGGGCAACAATTTTTTCTTCATCAAAATTGTTTCAATCGAGAAGAACAAAGTTCCCTGAAGGCTGTGACTTTTCCCTTTAAAAAATCGTTTTACTAATGGAATGATAACCCATATATTAAACACATAATGGGACATGTTTTATGTCTATGGAAAATCATGTATGTTTTCCATTCATTCTCAAATCAATAAGGCTACAAGGGATACACTTTATACAATGGATAATTTGCAGATGGGATCCTCCTTTATCATTGGTGGGCATTATCACAAGTAGATGGGCTCCATAGATGCTCTCCTCCCTCCTCTGCCATTATGGGATCATGAGGTCTATCTCAAGGGGTTGGTTGGGATCTTTGTATTTTGTGTGGGATTGAGTTCTAGAATATTGTATGTGTTATATGACCATTAAAATATACCATATATATGTTATATTATTTGATAAATTATATTTATATATATATATATATATATCCCCGATTTTAATCCCCATAAATTTTAATGTAATTGTATACATGTGAATTAGGCCGGCGAGTCGATATGATTAGGGCAAAGAGTCCATATTGATTAATATGGTCGGGGCCGAATTGTATATTATGTACATTGAAATAATTAATAAAACAGTAATCATTGGCTGCGATACAAGAGGGATGAAAATGATGGGGGGCTATGATTCCACAAGAGAGAGGGGTCCAAGGGGGATTTTAGTCATGGGTATTAATCCAAGCCACAGTTCCTAGTGTTATCATATAGAGTTGTAGGAGGGCCAAAAAGTCATTTTTCAGTTTTTTGTTGAGTCATAGGTTCTTTTTAGTTTTATGATTTCCTCCTAGAGTCATTTTTCAATTTTTGTTTTAGTAAACCAAGTGATTTTAGCATTATTCTAAGATCTTGTGGTGTGGTTATGTCCTGGGTCAAATTTTAGTTATTATGACAAAGAGTGTTAGTCCCTTAGAAATTACATACTTCTAATCATCATCATATCCTTGACATATCTCTCCCATAAGTTGTGTGAAGTACCTCCATCTTTCACTTTACTTGCTCATGTTGTCAGGTCTGTTTGTAACTTAAGCGTTGTTGACTCACAAGTAGAGTTTGCAACGTCCTCAAAGTACCCATTTTCATTTAAAATAATCATTCACTTTATGACATGACAAGAGTTTTTATTGTTTCAAAGATTATCTCTAACAACTTACAAGGATCATAAATTGCAAATCCTAACGGTTTCCTTGAAGCACTCAAAATCAAATTTTGGAGCAGGCGCTGCAAACTGTGACTGGCACTACAAAATCCGTTGCGAACTGGTGGCAGAGGATAGTTACCGGTTCGACCACTTGAAGTTGTTACTAAGAAAAATGGAGATGTCAACAGTTAGCTCCAGGCTACCAGGTACTCCATGAACTTTCCCACCTTGTTTTAAGGTCTAGAAAGGGTTGGGTGATTGTTTCTTTTGGTGGCATTGTGAACTCCTGTCTAGCGATGCAAACATTCTCAAAATTTGTTGATCAACACCATAATTCCTTCCTCGCACCCTAAGTCTAGTATTTTTAAGCTATAAACACCATGTTTTTAAACTACCCTAGCCATTGTTCATTTACATCTGCATCGCTTGTCCAAACCTAGGTTTTACAAAAACCCTTGCTCTGGCGATGCGAACTTTGCACAGTCAACCCAGTGATGTGAACTCTTTGTTCCAACACTCTCTGCAAAAAACCATTTATTACAAACTCGTTTGTGGTCCATATTCCTGGTCGATCTGATGAGATTAACCCCAGTGGTAGTCATTTGAGTCCTACTTAAACGTTTTGTTCCTGTGCAAATATGAAATTCATAAAATGTCATACAAAATCTGTTGGGCTTGTTTCACAAATGGTTTTTCCAGTATTCATTTTCCTTGTTTCCCCAATCTGAAAGAATACCTAATCTCATTCCTGGAGGGAAATTAAAACTTTAACTCACAAAATTCCCAGGCCCAATGATATTTCAAAGGAGTCTTGCCCTAAAACCCTAACCCCCTTTTCTCTATTTCACATGTAAGAAATCATTTAAGCATTGTGTTGAGGTTTTCCCAGCTACTATTGATGGATAATCAACAAAAGAAGGCTCATAAAGGAGGGGGAATTGTGAGGAATGAGCCCAATGACATGCAGTTGTTTTCTGTTGAACCCATGATCACAAAAGTCTTCCAGAGAGTGGGTTGTTTTAATTTATGTTAGAAAATGTAGAGGGGGCACCCCGAGGTAGCTAGGGAATTTTCCCTGAAATTTGATGGGACCAAGACCAAGGTTGGGATACTATAATTTGAGGTATCTGAAATGACCATAGAAACAATTATTGAAATACCTAATACCGGGGAGAGATGGTTTAAAGCCATTAACCTAAATGCATCCTTCTCCAAAGAATTCCTCAAACCATAATATCAAGGAGACAACTTGTCAAAAGGAGTGCCCAGGAACCATATCATTGAGGGTTTTGATAAGATGGTGAGGGTGATCGAAAGATACTTTACCTGTGAAAGGATATTCAACATGATTTATTAGTATCACATAAGACTACTGCTTCACTTCACAGGCAAATATTTTATGAATCTTCCTTTTTATTTGTTTAGGAGTATTGGAAAAATGACCGACAGAGTCCATGCTAAATATAAGGAAGGTTGATGCAAGTGTTTTTCATTCAAGGCTGATTAAAATGCTTGTGATAGAGGAATTAAGGAAGAAAAATGTTGACTCAGAGGAATTCATTACTTCTTTACACTTTCAATTAAATATTTCTCCTACTCCACAATCCAAGGTATAAATCCCTCTTTAGGATGACATGAGTGTACATGTAGGGATCAACAAGAAGAGGAAGAGCATGGGTATTGTTAAAGATGATGAAACAACAAAGGAACATGTAGAAGAAGGAGGATCTTCTCATTCCCCACAAAGATCGCTTTCACCTTTTCTTGCTCCCAGTCCAGTGGAGACCCCTTCAGCTAGAACTGCAGGTCTGAGAGGGAGAAAGTTAGCGTTCCCTTCACCCTCTGCTGCAGACAAGGTCAAGGCTAGGAGACCTTTTACTAGAGCATCATAAAAACAAGAAAGCATTGTGAAGGAAGACATAGTGAGAGTCCCCATCCAGAGAAAGGGAAAAAGTGTACCTATCAAAGAGCCCATTGAAATAGTAGACATTCCTCCAAAAAATCCTATCTTTAAGAGGCTAAACATACATCTTAAAGAGGCAAGGACTGAAATTGTGAAAATAAAAGGGGAGGGGTTGGTTGAAAAGAAGAAGTTAAACGATCTTATGGATATGTATCTTGAAACTATTGACAAGGCCATATTTGCAACANTCTTTAAGAGGCTAAACATACATCTTAAAGAGGCAAGGACTGAAATTGTGAAAATAAAAGGGGAGGGGTTGGTTGAAAAGAAGAAGTTAAACGATCTTATGGATATGTATCTTGAAACTATTGACAAGGCCATATTTGCAACAAAAAGGTTTCAACCTCTCCACAGGAAAATCATAAATTTATACAGACAAAATAGAGCTTGTCAGGCTCAGATCAGAAAAATAAAAATGGAGTTGCAACCTTTTAAGGAAGAGCTATCCAAGAGGAATTTGTATGTGTAGGCCCAAGTTGCCACAAGAAGGAGTTCTAGACTCAGAAAATAAAAAAGATGAAATGCCTTAAAACAATTTCAGTTTTGGATAGTGCATGTTTTTTTCATTTTGAGATTTTGGTGAATAATGATGCCTATGAATTAAATTTTTCACTCATATACTGGATCATGACTTTTTACAACATCTCTAACTCTGAAGATGGTTTTTGCAGTGTTTTGCATCTCTACTAGATATGTTAAGAAGCTACAGGAAAGTTCACAACGCCTGGTGTTGCGAACTAGCTTATACAGTCAGGTGATGCGAACTTCGTTTCAAACTAGCTGGTACAATTTGCGCTACATAATTTGTCATGAACTCCTATTCTAGAGGTTTCAAAAGGATTAGTTGTTTCCATATGGCTAGAGGAGTATGTGACAGCTACTTGAATATCAGTTGAAAGCTAGTGGGACACCTGATAGAAGAAGATGCGCTGAAGGGACACTTCATCAGTCATATTAAAGATGTTAGCGTAGTGGCCAACATTAGCCTAGTTTTTAGCAATTTTTTTTATTTTTGTTGAACAATTGTAGTTACTCCAGCTTCAGACGTGGGAATCGTATGCTAGAGGGTGGGGTTCGAGTTGTAAAGTTATCGTTCACAACCTAGGATATAAAATAGGCATTATAATTCATTGAGGGGG
This sequence comes from Picea sitchensis, assembly GCA_010110895.2. Classification (NCBI taxonomy): domain Eukaryota; kingdom Viridiplantae; phylum Streptophyta; class Pinopsida; order Pinales; family Pinaceae; genus Picea; species Picea sitchensis. The sequence goes on from SNQJ01S0094980.1 coordinate 55,232, forward strand.
TTCAAATGGTTATTATGAGACTCTTTTTGTAATGTTGTGATGTAACAGAGCCATCCCTGGATTTTTATGTATCAGACTTGAGAATTTTTGTTTAATAGAAGTCAACTTCCTTCCTACCATATTAATTTTTTCTTACTCTGATTTTACTGTCATTTGAATGCTTCAATTGATATATTATATCCGTATTACAATGGAGGTTTGATTGTGATGTTGTTATAATTTTTATCAACGTTTAGCTTTGATTAAAGAAGTTCTTCTTTCAAAATCTTTTCTTCATTGGTCTGCTAGTACTTCCTAATGCTAATAGTAGAATTATTTCATATTCCTCACTACAGTCTTCCACATATCCACCTTACTCTTTAAAACTCTGATCTAAGTTAACCAAGACCTCATTTGTTGATGCATTTTATGTAGAACTTTCTGTGATATACATTGTTGTGCCGAGTTTTGATCCATTTGACACCTTATCTTAAAATTCACCTTACAAACATATAGATGGGTGCTAAGCTTACACTTTAGAAGTCAAAGTGTGACTTTCAGTGCTAACATTCTTGGCTTCGTTGCCAGGGACAGATTGAAAAATTTTCCCTGGGTTGAATGACAAAGAAAATATTGATCCTGAAGGTGCACAATGATCAATGAATTGAATTGAAGACTGTAGATTACACCTAGAGAATCCATTGTTTAAGTTGTGGCTCTTAAAGGTAGAAACACAAGGTCTACTCCACATCTACCTCTGGGTACACTTGAAGCGGACCTAGATAAAATCATCAAGAAAGGAAAATATTCTCAAGAAGGATTTTCAGCTGCTGTTTCAGGTACTACTAGAAACGTTCCTAATTATACTTTTAAAACACCAATAGTTGTATCTAGTTCTTCTCTTTTACCTTTTTTTGAAACTCCTAAAAAATTAAATATTGGACATTTCCCTGTAGAGTATTCCTTTTTTCCCCTCCAGTTGAAAGAAGAAATCTTTGAAAATTTTGAAGTGCTTTCCTCACCTGATGTTGTAAGTTGGTTTAGACTTGAGAGTCTAGAGGATTTTCCTACCCTAGCTTATCCTTCTCCTCCCTCTTTAAAACTTGTTGTGACTGTTATCCCCCACTTTAGGGATACTAAAGAGATTATGTCTCGAGGCCCACAGGTCCTAGACATGGAGTACCAAGAGCCAGATCTGCTTGAGCATGTCCCTGGAGGGACCATCTTTTCTTTTCTTCAATGCCTCCACCTTGTCAGAAACAAAAACATCCATCACTTCGACCTGGTCCTGTAGCAGAGATGGATCTTTCTCCATGAGGTAATGAGTCCGAGTATCATGGTATGTGTCACTCTAATCCTTAAAACCTTTGAATATTTTCATTCAGTTATTTTTTTTTCTAACGAGTGCTTGGATCTTATACCTATCCACTTGACCATGTCTGTGGGGAATGACATGATTCCCTAGTAAGCTTGTGCCCATAGGTTTTTGAGTTGCCACTGGGGGATTCACGAAAAGTCATCATTTTCTCCCATCATACTTACTACTTTCCATATTACTCTCGCTCATCCATCCCATTACATTGGTTCGGGCATTTGGTTGGCCAATTATTTAAGGGTTGTACCTTATCTTGTGGGAAGAAGGGGCTAAAGACCCAGAGGGTAAAAGCAGTTGGAAAAAGATAGAAGCCTAAAAAATAAAACCTCGAGATGCTTCACCCAGGGATCCTCGAGAAACCAGTAAAAGGATTCTTAGCAAGAAATAGAGGGACCCATAAAAAATAAAACAAGACCCAGTTAGAGGATAGGGGGTCTCATCATGAGCCATCCTATTAGGTCCATGGGCATCTAGCGGTATGACACTACTAGAAGATGGTTACCATGCTATTGTAGTGGCTCTTGGTGGCATATATAAGATAAAGGGGGTCTCATCAGGAGCCAACCTTCTCATCTCCGTGAAAGTGCTTGTGGGTAACATTTCCACCACTGGTCACCACGCCAGGGAAGTGTCCCCTGATTAGCTTCTTGAAAGAAAAAGCAATAAAGAATAAAGATAAAAGGCATGAATGGGCTTGGAAACACTTGCATCTAGGACATGTGCAACTCACCCTCTACAGAGGAACCCACATGTAAGCCATGCATTTCCATGTTATCACCGCACCCCTTTTCCAAACATCCCTTATCCACCTCATCCACTAACATGAATTGGATTTGATTTCTCCTGTAAACTTCCCACATCTAGTGAACACTAGCCCAATAGGACGCCCTGTCACTTCTTCCAAACTTGGCTTGTAGATTAGTATAATGTCTTTGAGCACTTGACTGGGTAAAAGGGGTTTTATGCACATGTTTAATAAAATTGATGATTGGATGTGATTGACATTGCTATGATCCCTGTGACTTATTATCCCATGGAGGGCGTGTCTGTTATGTGTAGGATCATACTCGACCAACAGGTACCATGTTGGACAAGTACACATGGGGAGATGATTAGTTCGGACCTCCATGGGGATGAGAGCCCACCAGATGGATGTTGAGACCCCAACAGGGGGCAGAGACAGGTCAAAGGGTTTTCACTGGGGAAGAGGAGGATGTTCCACTAGAGGCAGCTGAGCAGACCTGTACCCAGGGGGGTTGTGCCTTTTCTACTAGGACGTTGGCCTTGGAAGGCCATAACGTCACCCAGGACATTCATGGCATCATCCAACATTTGTGGAGGTTTTGGGAGGCAGTTTTGGCACACGTGGCTTGTTTTGGAGGCCCAATGAAGCCTAACGTTTTTCTCTAGGAGGCCAATGTTTCCCTAGAAAGGGATAACGTCACCCTAAAAGGGCATGACGTCCTCATTTTTAATTGATTTAAGGTTTGATTATGACATTTAATGTAAAAACAATATTATTATGCATTTTGGCCATGTCAGCCTTTTGGTGACCTAAAATTAAATTAAGGTCATTGGTATGGTATAAATTGAGTGTTTTAACTCTCATTTTCTCATCATATTTCACTCACATTTGCGTGAGGTCTGAAATTTGCGCCCTCTTTAGGGTTTTTGGCTGAAATTACTAGTGTGCACTTGTTGAAGGAGGCTTTTCTTGGCTATTTTTGGCATTTTCTTGGTGGAAGGTTCACACTTAGGGTTTGGCATTGATGATACTTGGTGAATGTAAGTTAAATTCTGCAATCCTTCCCATACTTGAATGGTTATGGTATTTTTACTTTCATTTTGTTAATGAATTTTCTAGAATAAACCCTAGGAAACAAGCCAAGGAGTTCTTACCTTTTGAAGGCATTGCTAGGGCCTTGCCATTGCAATACCCTACCTATGTTCTTCAATCCTAGCCATTTTTATCTTGTCATTGAGCTAAAGAAGGAGGAAAATGCACTAAGTCCTAGGGTTTCTACACCTTAGTGTGCCGTTTTCCCCTAGGGTTTGATTGTTGAAGCCTTGGATCAACAACACTTCACCATCAAACTCTATTGTCTTTAGCTCTTCCATTATCATATTGCTTCTTCAACATTTGTCACTACCTTTGACTCCATTTTCCCTATGATTGCACTGATCTAAGACCTTATTGCTTGAGTGCCTTGATCACAAACTTCAAACAATCAATACCTTGAACAATTGCTAACATCTTCTAACCCTAGCCTAGACTAACCTACTGACCCTATTGCTTCCATTTATTCATATGATTTTATAATTATACTTTGAAACATTTAATCCTTTTATAATCAATTGAAAGATTGGATAAATGTGTTGCTTCTGATGAATGTTGATATTGTAACATTGATGTAAACTGTACTTTCTCATTGTGAAGCTTCTTCTTAAGCATTTATTGTGAAGTGATATATTGTGATTATTGCTATTGTACATCAACGATTTTCTTCATCAATATTATCGATCAATTTCTTTATATCAGAAAGTCCTTGATTATATGAAGTACTAACCAACAAGCGATCTTGCATATATATAGTTTTCTTGTTGCTTTGTCTTGGGAAGGTACACTTTTGGTTATAATTATCTTTATTGGATGTTTATCCAGACTTCTGATCGGTGGTGACTTGTGAGGGGGGGAAATTTTACTTATCCATAAGCTTTTGCCTTCTCAAAACCCCAGGTCACCGGGGATGTCTCCCCTGGGCCTACCACCCTAAACAGAAAGAGTTATCCTATCGAGGTGACAGTGGTAGGATAGTCTCCAGTTTTGCCAGTTTGCCTTTATTCCACCTTTCCTTTACTTCCAAGTACAAACTGTGTGATAAGAGTGACCAAAGAAGAAGGAGCCTTAGTTTCCTTGGAATTTTCACCATCCTCTTCATAGACTCAATGTCTGTTTGTTAAAACTGAAAATTCCCCATCCTTTACTCTTACTTCTCTTAAGATACCCATCATTTAGACTGTAGTTGTACCAATCAAGTCTCCCCCCTATTCTCCTATAATTTATAATCCTCCTCTTCATAACCAAATGCAGGTGCAAACCCTCCTAGAAATAGGATGGATGCCATAATGGTTGCTAGGTATGCTCCTCTTGTGCTGCCTTAACCTATGAATTCTCTCTTAGTAGGAGACTATCTTAAGTACATGCTCAAGTTTATAGGAGAAGAGGACATAACTGTAGAGGAGCATCTTGCATCTTTTTATATCTATGTTGATAATCTAAATATTGAAAATGAAGATGTATGGATTAGAGCTTTTGTACAAATCCTTGATGGTGAAGCCAGGAAATGGTTTAGTGGTTTACCTCTTGGATCCATTGTCGGGATTGAAGCCCTTGATGATGTCTTTTTAAGGCATTGGGGTGATAAGAAATATTTTTTGTATTATATTACAAAGTTTGGGTCACTCAAGAGGAAAGAAGGGGAATCAGTCTCAGTTTTTTCCAAAAGGTTTAATAAAATGTACAATAAAATCCCTACAGAAATCAAACCTACTAAAACCTCTACCAAAATAACTTATGCTAGTGCCTTTGATCCTGGATTTTGCCTCCTTTTTAGAGAGAGAAGATCTACCTCTTTGTCTCATATGAAATATGCAACATTAGAGGTGGAATCAAATATATTGGCAGCTGATAAACTAAGAGGAAAACATGATAGAGAGAGAAGAAAACAAAAACCGAGGCTTGAACTTCTGATTATTCTGGTGTCAACCCTCAAGTAGATGAATTGAACAAAATGGTTAAATCACTATTTGCAAAGATGGAAAAAATGAAACTTGAGGGGAGACAAACTAACAAAAACACATAAGATATTGTCAACAAGGGTGATTTCAGAAGACAAAATAATGCTCCTCATATCCTCCAAAGATATCAGAGGAATAGAGATGAACAAAAGGTCCAGGCTCCTCTTAAAAATAACATGGTTGATGATGAAGAAGGAGAGGATGAAGGAGAAGATTAGGAAATTCACTGTCTAGGTGACACCTCTACCTTTCCTCATTTAACTCAGTCTGCCTATGAAGAATCTTGTATGAACAATCAGTTAAATGAATTGAGTAAAGGAGAGAAAACAAAAGAAAATCAAAACAAGTACAACTTGAGGTCTAAACAGAAGGAAGGAAAGCCTAGTACTTCCAATCATCCTAAGAAATCATAAAATTTTGCGAAAACAATGACTACAACCAGTAAAGAAAATGAGGAACCAAACAATCAACCTGTGATTAAGGCCCCTGTTCCAGAAATTAAAGAGATCATGAAATCTCCTTCTTCCTTCAGATTTGAAAATGAAATACAAAAAATTAAGATTCCCATCCCATTTTTAGAGTTGATCAAGCATGAATAATTTAAGAGGTACCTTTCCAAAATGTTGCAGCCTGAGCCTACTTCACATTCAACAGACTTAATAAATTTAAAAGATGAAAAACCAACAGTCATATTGGGGCCCTTGGAAGAAGACAGGGATGATTCCTCTCCTCCCTTTTATACCTCATTGAATATTCATGATAAAATTATGCATAATTTCTTGATGGGCTTAGGTGCATCTCATAATCTAATGCCTAAAAATGTCATGGATGAACTGGGTCTTGAGATTACCAAAACATATCATGATCTATACTCTTTTGAATCTAGGAAGGTGAAATGCCTTGTAGTGATTAAAGACCTGGTTGTTACCTTGTTTCAACTGCTCATGAAGAGTGTGGTCATGGATATTGTAGTGGTTGATGTTCCCCCTAAGATTGGGATGTTATTTTCAAGGTCTTGGATTAAAATATTGGGGGAACATTGTAGATGGACCTCTTATATGCCACTATTCATGTGTTTGGAGGTGAGCATAGAAGGTTGTATAGACAAGCACAACTAGCTTACATTATCAGTGATGAAGATAATCCCACAAACCATCCTATTTATGCAGTTGACACTGATTTGGGATCCAATATTTTGCAACTTACTGATGTTCCCCATACACCCTTGGAAATAAGAAAGCGACCTCCAACAATATGTGAGTCATCTCCTCAAGGTATCCAAGTTTGGAAGATGTATTTTGATGGGGCCTCTTCTAAAGAAAGTGTTGGTGATGAAGTGGTTTTTATTTCTCCTTCTCAAGAAGTCATACCCTTGTCTTACAAGTTGGAGTTTGAAAATACAAACAATGTTGCAGAGTATGAGGCTCTGGTTTTGGGGTTGAGGGAAGCTAAAGACATGAAAATTGATGAGTTATCAGTTTTTGGGGATGCATATTTGATTGTGTATTAGGTAATAAATCTTTATCAAGAAAAGCATCCAAGGTTGAGGACATATAGAAATGAGGTATGGGATCTCATTGATAATTTTTTCCTAGATTTTAACACCTTTTTTTTCCCTAGAGAAGAGAATGATATGGCTGATTCCTTGGTTGTTTCTGCTATGAATTTCAAAATATCATTACCCCCAAAACTCAAGTATGATGTAGAAGTGAAGTATAGGCCCTCTATACCTGACAATGCCAAACATTGGAAGGTTTTTTAAGATGATCTTGAGATTAAGAGATTTCTGGAAAATGTGGAAGATTTTTTTGCTCTTCACATTGATCAAGATCAAGATACTGAGAAAAACCCTCATGTTGATAAATTCCTAAATAAAATTGAAGACCACAAGATTTTCCAATAACCTAGTAACCATATTCCCAAAGAATTGGTCCCTTTGGAGAGACTCTTTGATAGAAATGATGTGGATTTGAAGGTTAAGGGCTCAAATGAAGAAGCCGATGTGAAAAAATGCAATCTAGGTACTGAGGAAAACCCCAAGTATGTCAATTTGTCTAGCAGTCTATGAGAGGAGTAAAGATCTGAATATGTGAAATTATTAAAATATTTTGCTGATGTATTTTCTTGGAAATATGAGGACCTACAAAATTATGATACAAGTATCATTGAACACAAAATTCGTTTGAAAGATGATACCAAACCATTTAGGAATAAACTAAGACATATAAATCCCATGTTGCTTCCTATTATGGAAACGAAAGTCAAGAAGTTGCTTGATGCTAAGATCATCATACCTTTGAGGTACTCTGAGTGGGTGGCTAATGTAGTCCCTGTGAGGAAAAATAATGGTGAAATCAGACTTTGTGGTGATTTCATAAATCTAAACAGGAGTTCCAAGAAAGATAATTATCCCTTGCCTAAGATGGAACATATTTTGCAAAGGGTGACTAGTTCAACAAGGATGTCCATGATTGATGGCTTCTCAGGATAAAATCAGATCTTCGTTTTACCTGAAGACAGAGAGGAAACAACTTTTACTACTCCTTGGGGCACATTCATGTATGCCAAGATTCCCTTTGGTCTCATGAATGTAGGAGCAACCTTCCAATGCGCAATGGTATTGCCTTCATTGGAGATAAGGAATTTTTTTTTGTCATCTATCTGGATGACATTATAGTGTTCTCAAGATATGATAAGGAACATTATCATCATTTCAAGAATTTTTTCCTAAAATGTAGAGAGTTTGGGTTGTCACTCAATTCCAAGAAGTCTTTGTTTGCTATGAAAGAATGCAAGTTGTTGGGACACATTGTCTCAATAGAAGGGGTACGGATTGATCCAAGTAGAGTAGAGGCCATCAAGACTCCGTCTCTCCCTCGATCCAAGAAGGAGATTAAATATTTCCTGGGTAAAATAAAATTTTCGAGAAGATTCATCTCTAACTTTGTTGAATTGGTTAAGTTTATCACATCTATGCTTAGAAAGGGAAATGAGGTAAAATGGACTTTTGAAGCTCATAATTATTTTGATCAAATCAAACAAGCATTGACTGAAGCACCTGTTCTTATCAACCCCAATTATACAAAATAATTTATGATATTTTATTTTTCCTCAAATGACACATTGGTTGTTGTTCTTCTTCGGAAAAACACAGATGGGATGGAGCAATCCATTTATTTCTTCAATAGGGAATTAAGGGATGAAGAGGTGAGGTATGATATTATGGAAAAGTAGGATTATGCTTTGGTTAAAGTCCTCGAATCCTTCAAGGTATATATTTTTCATTCCAGAATTATTGCCTATGTCCCTTCAACTTCTGTGAAAGAAATCTTAATCCATCCTAACATCTATGGAAAGAGGAATAAGTGGATTGCCAAAATTTTGGAGTTTGACCTTGAAATGAAGCCTACTAAGTTGGTGAAAGGGAAAGGTTTAGCTAGGTTGTTAGTTGAATCAAACTGTAAATCACTTGGGGTTAATTTCATGAATGCATATTATGTTTATCAACAGACTGATATTGCTAGCAACAACTCACAAATCAGTCCTAAATTGACAGAGTGTAATTGATACAAGGAACTTATACGATTCTTATAGACATTGCAACTCCCACCTGGACTTGACAAGACTAAGGTGAGCGATTTAAAACTCAAAGCATTCAGATACTGCATTGTTGATCATGTTTTGTAGTGGAAGGATCTTGTTGGGGTTATTCTAAGATGCTTAGGCCCAGATGAGGCAAAGCAAACCATGTCTGACTTTCATGATAGCATGTGTGGAGGCCATCATTTTTGGAGGAACACAACATATAAAATACTCAGAGATGGGTACTTTTGGCCTAGTCTATTCACTGATGTATGTGCAAATATCAGAGCCTATGACAAATGTCAGAAGTTCTCAGGCAAGCAAAAACTAAAATTCCTACCTTTGAAACCCATAATGGCATCTGGTCCTTTCTAGCAATGGGGATTTGATTTCATTGGAGAAATCCATCCAGCTTCAAGTGGCCAACATCATTGGATACTGACTGCCACTGATTATTTTACCAAGTAGATAGAATCCATTCCTACAAGAAATGCAACACATAAAGTAGTTATTGGATTTCTGGAAGACCTTTTCTCTAGGTTTGGGTGTCCTAACAAGATTATGACTGATAATGTTGCAACTTTTAAAGCTGAACCCATGGTGAAGTTCTATGAAAATTTTGGAATCCAAATTATTCATTCTACTCCTTATTAACCTCAAGGTAATGGCTTGGAAGAGTCCTCTAACAAAATTCTAGTAAAGATCATCAAAAAAATGTTGGAGGATAACAAAAAATCTTTGGATTGAAAGTTGAAATTTTCTCTCTGGGAAGATAGAGTGACTACCAAGAGATCAATTAGTACCACCCATTTTCAGTTGGTATATGGAACTGAGGTTGTCTTTCCTTCTCAACTTGCATTAACTGTGGAAAATTTCTTAGAAGATAAACAAGGAGAACCAGATGATATGGTCAGAAGGATGCATCAACTAGTAGAAGTGCAACAGACCAGGGAGCAACTCCTTGATAAAGCACAAAGTCATCAGCAAAAGATCAAGCAAATTTTTTACAAGAAGGTAACAAAGAATATTTCTAGTTGGGAGACCTTGTGCTCAAGTAGGATGCACAAAGGAAAGACAAAGGCAAACATGGTAAATTCGAAGGCTTGTGGATTGGTCCTTTCAAGATTTATGAAGTTTTTCAAAATAACACGTATAAATTGCAGAACTTGGAAGACTCTAAAATTTATGGTGGCTCAGTTAATGTGCACTTTCTGAAGAAATATCTTACTTAAATCCATGAGTGGCTTTCCCTTCCATTGTAAATATCAGTTTTAGTTTGTTTTTGTTTCTCTTGAATAATGACCTCATAGCCCTTGGATAAGACATTGAAATTGCTTGTTCTTGGCAACTCATAGGGAGCATGACATCCCTTGTAGAGCCAATGTTATCACATATTGTTGTAGGAGGGTCAAAAACTCATTTTTTAGTTTTTTTTTGAGTCATAATTTCTTTTGAGTTTTATGATTTCCTCCTAGAGTCATTTTTCAAATTTTGTTTTAGTAAACCAAGTCATTTTAGCATTAGTCTAAGATCTTGTGGTGTGGTTATGTCCTGGGTTAAAATTTGGTTCTCATGACAAAGAGTGTTAGTCCCTTAGAAGTCACATCCTTCTAATCACCATCATAACCTTGAAATCTCTCTCCCATAAGCTGTGTGAAGTACCTCCATCTATCACTTTACTTGCTCATGCTGTCAGGTCAGTTTGTAACTTAAGCGCTACTGACTCACTAGTAGAATCCACAGTGCCCTAAAAGTACCCATTTTAATTTAAAATAATCATTCACTTTATGACATGACAAGAGTTTGTATTGTTTCAAATATTATCTCTAAAAACTTACAAGAATCATAAATTGCAAATCCTAACAGTTTCCTTGAAGCACTCAAAATCAAATT